>PVKB01002330.1:0-294652 GCA_004027205.1 Ctenodactylus gundi
GAATTTATATTCTGTTAACATTTGAATGATGTCATTACATGCTGCAAAATTGGTCCACTGTGCTTCCCAATAAATATCTGTTGGCTAGATGAGTATATGTAAGTTCTTCAGGTAAGCCATTGTAGCTCTTCCTTTATCCCATCATGTGAGTATTATAACTGAGGTTTTGTTTCCATGTCTTACATTTTTGATTTTATAAAATTAACCTTATTTTATCTGACTGGCCATGTAATCATCTTAATGCAGGGAGCCATGGAGGTTCAAAACCATCCTGCCACAATCATCACCTTCCCAGAATGCTTTGTTTATATTTCCAAGTGGTCCTAATATACTTAATTAACTAAGGTTCCATTATACCAGCATAACACTATGTTTAACTTTATAAGTTTTGTAATCAAAATAGAGAGTTAAAAATCCACCCTTTGCTCTCTGGGTAACTTAGAAGTGTTTTCCAATGCTTGTGTTTTCTAAGATATAAAATGATTATAATAACAACACTTGTTACAGGTACTTTGAGGAAATAGAAATGGCAGGTCTACATCAAATTGCTACATTAAATGAACTTAAATCTATATCACATAGGTATGTTACACTTGAAGCAATAGATCCTTTTAGGATTTCAAGGAAGAGATAAGTTTTGGCAGCTTCAGCTTTTCTAGAACAGAAAAACAAGCAAATAAGTAAACAAACATAATCTCAATCACCTATTGAAATACTCCCAATCCTGTACAGGATTTTCTTTTTTTTTTCATTTTTCCCACCATTTTTGTTAATGTATATGTGTGATATATAATGTTTACAATGAACTTGAGTGTTTTGTGCACATATATATCACATTGACTTTACAATCCCTTCCCATTTTTTGCCCTCCCACACTCTCCCCATCCCCCCTAACTCGTACTATCACACCCATTTGGTTCTGTAGAATGCCTGTATTCTGGGTTTTCCAAATCAGAGAAACCATACAATATTTGACATATTTGATCTTCTGTATCTGACTCATTTCACTCAAATCACCACTCTCTTGCTTGGCTTCCCACCCCTAGAATGGGCTGCAGTGGCCATATCTTGATGTCTCATCTCTGAATTCAGCAGAACCCTTCATTGGGATATTTTCCAAAGTTTTTTTTTCTATATCTTACTATATCTTGTTGGATTCTTTAACGTGGTCTTACCCACCAGTCCACATAAGAAAAGAACTATAACAGTGTAATTCATAAGGCTTGAATATGTGAAAAAGAAAAAGAGAGAAGTTAAATTTCAAATGCCTTAGCTGACTACTAAAAGGTAAATATGTGTACATTCAAAAGACATTCAGGTTATCATGCCATCACTGGATTTTCTTAGGATAAACTTACATCAAAAAATGAATAAGTAGTGGGAAAGTCCTTGTCACCTTGACAAGATATGTATGTGCACAAAATGGTCTACTTCGTTGTAAACCTTTAATTTTGCACTTATACATAATAAAATGGGGAAAAATGAATAAGTGAATTGCTACAATAAACAAACATAAGTGTATATCAAATTGCTACATTAAATGAACTTAAATCTATATTATAAAGGTATGTTATACTTACAGCAATAGATATAATAGGTATAAGCATACTTAGTTATTCCAGAATTTTTAAACTTTTATAAATTATATATTCACATCTCACCAATTACTAACATTTTGACAGATTTAGTTTATCATTTTATCTATCTATTCATCCTTAAATTCATGCACACATTTTTAAAGGTTTTATACCAATTCCACATGTTGAGTATGATTATTATGTTTTGCATACTAATGTACTATTACAAAAATAATTATGTGGGGAAATTTCACAGATTTTATGAAATAGCTGATACCGATTTAGAAGTATACCAATCAAATGATTTATATACTAATCTATTTTTTGTTACTTTCTCTTTAGGTGTTTCCTTTCCTCCATAGTTTTTGGTGTTGCTTGTCTCTCTTCCTCTCTCAAAGTTTCCTTCAAAGTATTTTCTGCGGTGCTGGGCTAGTGATTGCAAATATTTGTAGGGATTCTTTGTTATAATGTTTTTTTACTTCTCCTTCCATTTTTAGGTCTATTTTTGCTGTATACAACAACCTGGGTTGATACTTGCTGTCTTCTAAAGCTTGAAATATTTTGCTACAGGCTCTTCTGGCCTTTAAAGTTGGCATTGAGAAGTCTGAAGTAATTTGAATGGGTTTGCCTTGGTAGAGTGATGTCTGTTTTTCTCTTGCTGATCTTTTTCTTTTATATCCTCTTTTTATGTTGTATTTCAGAGGTTTTGATTATGATATGTCACGGCGACGTTTTTTGCTGGTTGAGGTTATTTGGTGTTCTATAAGCTTCTTATACTTGAAAATTTTTTTTTTTAGATTAGGGAAATTTTCTTGCATGATTTCACTTAATAAATTCTTTATAGCCTCGGTGCTATCTTCTGCTCTTTTTCTTACACCAATAATTCAAAGATTGGCTTTCTTCTTTTTCCCCCATTTTATTGATATGTATAAGTGTAAGATTTAAGGTTTACATTGAAGTTGAGCATTTTGTGCACATACATATCTTGTCAAAGTAATAAGGACTTCCCCACTCTCCTTTTGACCCTGCCCTACCCACCGCACCCCCATCCCTCCCAATAGATTGGTTCTCAGCTGCTGTATCCAGATACTTTGCTCATCTCTAATTTTGGAGTCATGCATAATTATAGCATTTGTTTCCTCAGTCTTGTTTACAAGGTCTGAAATTCTATCCTCACAATGTTCAAGTAGACTTCTCCGGAAAGTTTCTCTTTAAGCTTACTGATCAGTGCTTGCATTTCTTTGATAATATCTTATTTGAACTGGTTGTTCAGCTCATTTATTTATTTTTTGATTTTCTTTCCTATGAGTTCTCCTACTTCAGGGCCCATGACATTAGTTTCTGGGGGTCTCAAGCTTGTCTGTGGGTGTCCTGTTGTTTTTTCTTCTTTCCATGTTTCTGCTATAGAGGGACTTCACTAGAAAAGCCTAGCTGAGTGATTTCTTTCAATGAGTATGAGGATGTTTGTGTAGGAGCCTACGTTCCTCCAAGTTTTGTGCTGGGAATAGGCAGTGAGAGAGGACCTAAGAGCCTGATGGTCTCAGAGGTATCATGATCACCCCAGTCCCCTCAGCAAAGCTCTCCCACCTTTCCTGGCTTCCCTCTTCTGATGGTGGGGCTCTCTACCCCTGGAGATGCTCCTACTACACCTAGCTGTTCAGGAGCTCAGCAGCCTTTCTCTTTTTTCTACAATTATATCTTTTCCCAGTTTCTTCCTCAGCAATGTTTAAGAGTGACCCCCAAAACTCAGATTCATTCTTCTGAGCTTTCTTTCACTCTAATTAGTTCACTCTCAGCCTCTTTTTTCAAAATGGCTTTCTTTTTATTTTCTTTAAATCTTTATTTTTTCCTTTTTATTGATATGTATATATACATTGCGCAGGATTTTAGAAAATGAAAAACATACACTTATGTTTACAAATATCTTCATTGTCAAATAATGATACTAATATCAAAATATTCAACTTTAGGGAATTTTGTAAGCAATTATTCAGTCCCTCCATGTCTCAGGGTATAGGAAGAAGTTCTCAGGTCATGTCGCCTCATTTTAAGTGCCTTGATTGAGCACCAAACTGTTATGAGAATACAGAAGGAAGAGTGAATATCACTGAGACTTTGTGGCAACTATCACTGTGGGAACATTTAAGTTTTGAGGGATGAGTCATCATCTACAAAGAAATGAAGAAGGGGAGGGTGGATATTCAAGCAGAGAAACCAAAGTCCTGAGATACACGTCTTTCCCTTTGTGCCTGTTCTCTTTTTAGTCAAACATCTTTTCTGGAGCCATATTCATCCAGCTGGCCTTGGGACTGGACCTTTACCTGGCCATCTTCATCCTCTTGGCTATCACCGCTGTTTACACCGTTACTGGTGAGTCCACTGCCTGTTTTGTCTTATTGTTCTATATTCTGCCCATCCTACACCATGCTGGTCTTCACCCTTGCTATTGCCAATGTAAGAACATCATTTCCTTTCCACTGTTGGAATTCAGCATAAGTCCCAAACCTAAGCTCTAGGTCAGCTGAATACATGGTATCTAAGTTGTCATTTTAAATTCTTCATATCAACTGGATGAAGTGTTTAGATAAATGTGAAGCTCAGGTCTGAGACTGAAAAATTCAAAGGTGGGCTTAAATGAATATGAGACTGAGATGTAGCAGTGAGCTATGATTGGCATAGATGAAAAGGAAGAAAAATAGCACTGGGTTGATTATGGGGACAAAGTGTGGGGCAATAGTCCAGGCAAGCTCTCTTGAAGCAATTATAGTGGTATAACGCCTCATGCATTCTAATTTATGAAAACTGAACTATATTAACTTACAAAGAGAAACAAAGAAAAAGAGCTTAAAATTCAAGACAGTTCTAGAGTCTTTTATATATTGAATTTTTTCACATTAAATGCAAGAGAAGAATCTTGTTCTGTTTTCCAGATAATTTTTCTTTCCCCCTCTACTCTTATAAGGGGAATTTCTTTACAATTGAGAAACTAGAATTGAAAAGAATTTTATTTATTTTACATTTTTACACAAGTAAATAAATATTTCAGATATTCAACAAATAAAACAATGATATATCCCAATACTAGAGTAAAAACTTTCGTGAGGTATTTTGAGAGCTTATAAACTTTACTAAGTGGGGGTGATTGAATGATTAGGACAAGCTTAAATGATACCAAATGTTGCTTTTTCCCATACGTAATTTTTCAAAACTCACAGAAAGAAGAAATTCCATTATAATTCCTTGGAACTTTAAGAGCAATATAAGAGACACAGGAAACCAGTGAAACACACCAGTACCAAAGAGATAATGCTGTCAAGATAAGCACTTGGCTCACCCAAAAGCTGTTGATCGCTATGCTTTTTGGGAATGATTTTGATATTTGGGGAAAAAGAGAATCTGAAGACAGATAAATCAGTAGACATGGGATAAAATGTCCTGTTTCCTTGTCTTTTCCCCACAGGAGGCTTAGCCTCAGTAATTTATACAGACACACTCCAGGCACTCATCATGGTGGTTGGCTCCTGTATTCTCATGGGTTTTGGTAAGTTATGACCATGTGTGCAGTGCCACAGTCCCCAAAACCACAGGACATGTTTCTATCTGCTTGATACTACTGCCTCCCTGTGGTATTGGACATATTTTCCTATAGTTTATGTAAATTCCAATATAAAAGTATCTGCCAAACTTCTTTTCTACTGTGTGATCTCAGTTTGAGAAGATGAAAGAGAATTTCTCTCAGAAATAATTTTGCTTAAATTATTTTTTAAAACTTATTGTCCCGTGATTGTAGTGGACAATATTGGTACCTCTGGGTTGACAAGTTTACACAAATGTTGGACAATGAATTCACCACATGGTAATCTTCCCCCATTTTATTGATATGTATAAGTACAGAACATAAAGTTTACATTGATCTTCAGTATTTTGTGCACATGCATATCGTGGCAAAGTTACAAATCCTTCCCTTTTCTCTTTTTGACCCTCCTACTTTCTCCCCTGCCCCTCCAGTTCTCATTATTCCCCACATTAAGTTCTATGAAATAATTGTGATCTGGGTTACTCACATCAGAGAAATAATTCGATATTTCACCTTATGCTTATAACTCACTTAACTAAGCATGATGGTCTTAAGTTACCTACATAAGCTGCAAACCTATCTGTCCTTATAAATGAGTAGTATTCCATTGTGTATATATATCACAACTTAATGTATCCATTGGCCTGTTGATGGGTGTTTTGGTAATCTTTGATTTAATAAAAATGTCATGAAATGAAAGATTAAATATTAGGAAAAATTTAGATGACTTAATCTTTGATTTAATAAAAATGTCATGAAATGAAAGATTAAATGTTAGGAAAAATTTAGATGACTTACTACAAAACCCATTATGATTGTTTTAGAATAAATGTATCAAAATGCACTACACAGTCTATTTTTGGAATATAAAGCATAATTTGGATTCTTTCTCATGACTTCTACTTTTCAGTACCATTGTTTACCTTGTTTTTCCCCTCCATTTTTATTTGTATGTGTATTTGATAATTTCACAAACCTTTCCACGTCCTCCTTTTCACCCTGTCTCCCCCTCCCCCAGCCTCCCTGATTCCATGTATCTAGCCCATTGCCACTTCATTTTCAAGCATACCAAGAAGCAACATTTATCAATCTACTTTGTATCTTGCTGATTTTTATTTTTAATCTTGTTTATCTCTGTATAAAAAAACCCCACACAGTAAAAATAATATAAATTGAAAACAAAATGTATCTTTTCTGTCCTGTAGGGACATGTTCCACCTCTTTGAGCTGTGCAAAAAGAGAATCGAAACATGCACAGGCCTAATTAAAGTTTGAAGATACACGAGTCAAAAGCTGACATAATGACAACAAATTTATAAATGATAAATGTGACTTCAAGGCCATGCAGAAGGCTTTAGCCACCTGAGACTTTTAAAATTAAAAGTTAATAGTTTTAAATTTAGTTATTTATTTTGCTATGTCCTGTTTTGAGTGTCTGGTATTTTACTACTGACTGCTGTGTGAATCACAGCTAGATAGAGCAATTTCATGATTGCAGAATATTTCTCTTGCATAGTAGCCTAGTTACTTTCTCATTTCTGGGACTGAAACTTTAGGGAGGAAAGATTTATTTTAGCTCACAGTTTCAGAAGGCTACAGTCCATTTGTGGGTGGGCTGCTGGAAATGGTGGGATCACATGGTCGCGCCAGAGATCCTCTCAAGTAGGGCAGATCAGAGCCAAATTAGAGAGGAAGTGTAGAACTAGCACACACCCCTCTACAATCATGCCCAAAGTATCCATTCCCTTCAGCCCAGGCCCCATCTCCCAACTATAGTATATCTATAGTTACATGAGGCTTCTGGGAAAGAGACACTCCGGATCCAAACCACAATATTCTGCTCCTGGTCTCCCAAAACTCATGGTTACCTTATTATGCAAAATGCATTTAGTCCTTTCTAAGAATTTTCAAAGTCTTAACAGATTTAGCAATGCTAAAACAGTTCAGGTCCAAAGTCTCCTCTGAGACACAAGGCAAACTTTTAGCTGTGAGCTCCTGTAAAAATTTGAAAGCTAAGCACTTTCAGAATACAATAGCACAGGGTAAACATTCCCATTCTAACGGGAGGAATAGAAGGATAGAAACCATTGAACCAAAGCAAGTTATAAGCCCAGAAGGGTAAGGGTTAAATCTTGTAGCTCCACGTCAAGTACATGAGTTAAACTGTGGTGGGATAATCTGTGGTGAGATGTGACCTCCAAAGGGCTTGAGTGGTTCCACCCCAACAGCATTACTGCTGAATGCAACCTCAATCTTCTCTCCTTTGGAATGGATCTGCTCACAGCCCACAGCCTTTCTCAGTCGATGGTCCAGGTGCCTGGCTTCTCCATTTGGGGCGTTTTCATTGCACCTTGGGTTTCTCCTTCACAATTTCCCACATTGTCCTCCCAGAGGTACACTGCCTGACCTTCAAGACCTTCCCCTGATATCTGGTTGGAAGCCTCCATGACCTGAAACTCTGATGAAGTCTACATTATTTAAAGCTATAATAAATGGCTCCAGGTACCTGGGCTCATCTTTTTTAACATCAACCACAACTTCTGGGTACATCCAATCAGCTTTTCCAGACTGCCAGTGGACTGAGTCTCAACATCTCACTCCATTACATTGGAACTGAAACTTCTGATTTCTCTCCTGTCTCCTTCCAAAAACTTTTGTCTGTTTCATCAATGGCTAAATAAGGTAGCACCAGAAAAAAACATTGTGAATAAGGTCAGAACAGCCCACCTCTGAACCAGGAAGAGAGACCAGTTCTTCCTGTTCTTTTAGAGGATTTGGGATTTGTGATTGGCACCATCCATGTTTTTTACAATGAACTTAGACACTAAGCTGCATTTTTAGAGTATTGTAAAAAATAAGGTTAATAATTATTTGCTTCATACACATCATGAAAAATCAATCTGTTCCCATGGTTAGTGCCTCTGGATGTTAGAGAGAGACATGGGTCATTGGAAAAGGCCAGCGATGATTTGAATATCCTGCTGGGAGGTTTTTGCATATCTCCATTGCAAGTAAATAAACATGGATAGCAGTTATGCTAAATTTTCATAAGATTTTTTTGTTTGATGCCTTTTCAGCATTTGTTGAAATTGGAGGTTATGAGAATTTTACAGAAAAGTATATGAATGCTATTCCATCTGTAATAGAGGGGGACAACCTGACAGTCAACCCCAGGTGCTATACCCCTCAGGCGGACTCCTTTCACGTTTTCCGAGATGCTGTCACTGCAGATATTCCATGGCCAGGACTGATCATTGGAGTGACCATTCTATCTATACGGTACTGGTGTGTTGACCAGGTGAGTGAGTGAGTGTGCGTGTGTGTGTGTGTGTGTGTGTGTGTGTGTGTGTGTGTGTGTGTGTGTGTGTGTGTTTATCTAATTGAAATACATTTAGTTTCCACTGTGTGTGCCCATACAACCAGTAGGCTTCTTATGAAAATTAGCTGCCTTGTTCTCTCATTTCTATCCTGTTTTTTTCCCTTAGAAAATGGTATTTTATTTGTTTCAATTAAGTGTCTTAGTATTAATTTCTACTCTCCATATCTTTCTATTCAGTATGTGGCTTATGAAGTATTAGCATGAATGTACATATAGACTACTAGAAATACTCTTTGATCCTATTGAGACATATTGGATCAAAAGTTCCTCATTCAGTTGATCCCCAAATGATTGAACTTTTGATATTGTCTCCCCCTAGGTTTTTCTGTGTTAAGGTTTTCTGTTCCTGTCTATGACCAAAGATGAGAATTCAACATTCTATTCTTGATTCAAACAAGTACATCTCCTATTCCTCCATCTTCCTAATAGATTAAATTACAATGTTGGTAAGATCAGCATAGTGTGCTTTTTTTTTTTGGAGGGGGATTATTTGAAAGTAATTCACATGATAATTTCTTTCCATGAAATTCAATCCTCTTTAAAAATTTTTTTCTTGATTATCATAAGTCATCATAAACCAAAACTCCTGGAAAGTACTGAAATTTCCTCTCAGAACTTTTGAAGAAGAGAGAGATATCAGTAGCAAGACAGGGTGGAGGCTTCTGACTATACCTTCTCCCGCAAACATATTGAGTAAACATCTACTTGTGGATATATTCTCTTGTTGTACAATTGAGAATTCAGTTGAAAGAGTGCTACAAAGGAGAACACTGAGAAAATATCTTCATTAATATGGGTAGGAAATGTGAAGATATGATCAAAACCTATCTTCACTCTAAATACATTGTATTCAACTTAAGACAGAAACTCAACTTTGTATTTTCCCAAATGGGGAATACCTTGTTCCACACACAGATTGCTCAGCTTTTACAGTCATTGGTAGAAGTAGAGTATTTTGTGCACATATACATCGTATCAGAGTCACAAAACCTTTTTCTCTTTCTTTTTTAATCCCCTCCACATTGTCACCCTTTCCATAACTCCCACTGTCCCCCCATTTAGTTCTATGAAATGACTGTGATCTGGGTTCCTCCTGTTAGAGAAACCGTTTGATAATTAACCTTCCGTGTCTGGCTCATTTCACTGAGCATGATGTGCAACTTGAAAAAGTGCTTTCTGAAGGCATCTTTTATTTCACATGTATTTTATCCCTGAATTGGTAACCTGCCTTTTGTATGTGGACACTCACCTTTGCCCTTGGATCTGGTTCATGGCTCTGTCTGTCTGATACCTGGACTCTTCTCACCTGTGGTTTTTGTGTCTCTCTGAATAATCACTAATAGTCCTCTAAAAATACCATATATGCTTCCCTATAACAGCAATACCAATGATATTCCTAATGGGTTTCTTCTCCAAAGAAAATAAGTATAAGGATCCATGCCTATCATATGACAGTCCTTGAATAGAAAAAAATACTGAGAAGTTATTCCAGTATGAGGACAAATCCCACCTTCCTAGAAATTTAAGTACATGTTAAGTGAAAATTATGCAAATATGTGCATTATTTTACCAATACTATCATTTTATTTATAACTGGATGAGGTTCTTAGAATATTCTGAGAAAAATCTGGAAATGTATGCAGTATTCTATACTCAAGGCTTTCTAACTATGATGCATTCATAGGAACTGGCTTAATATCCCATGAAGCCTATTACCTGGTAAGAGCAAAATGATATTAATTATGTCATTACTGAAATGTACAATTTTCATCAGAATCAGCAATGACAAATTTGAATACAAAGGCACCCTTGACCATTGTTGCATTGTAGACTGGTAACTTAAAATATAATTTAATAATAATGTGTATACAGTAAAAAAGAAGTAACTCAAATCTTGACCTGAATTTAAAGTTCATTACTTTCTACTAATCATGACAATTTTAAAACTCTAAAGAGGAAAGTTTATCTTCCCCAGAATCATTTTTTTTCATGAGTCTGCCATGTTTCTCTGGCAGGTTATTGTACAGCGCTGCCTGTCTGGCAAGAACATGACCCATGTGAAGGCAGCCTGCATCATGTGTGGGTACCTGAAGCTGCTGCCTATATTCCTCCTGGTGATGCCTGGGATGATCAGCCGGATTCTGTACACAGGCAAGCTATGTATCCACACTTCCATATACCCTGCTTTTATGCTTGAAGTCCAAGTTTCGTTGAGATATAGCAGAAGAGTGTTTTACTAGAAAACCCACTGGAGAACACTAATGCTATTTTCAAAGGATGAATTTGAACGCATTTCTTCCTTTTCTATTACACAAACATTCCTTTAAAGCACAGTTATTTAAAATGTCACATTCAAAAGCTGTAAGACCACAGATTACAAGTTCTCCAGTTCAGTCCGCAGAGAGGATGTTCATGCTTCCTCCTTGCAAGAAAACAGTCAGGAGACATATGGCGATGATTTTAGCTGCTGGAAAAGAAGAGTGTCATCTGTAGCCAGAGGTTTGGGAAAAAGGTCCCAACAGGAGTGATGGGTAGAAAGAGAGGCAATGGTCATCTAGGAAAGGAGCGAACCTCTGAAAAAGGGATGGGCTTAGATGCTCACTGATCACCCAAACCCCATGTCTCTAAGGTGAACCTGCTAATAATTCAATAAAAACTACAGAATAATATTTTTGATGAACATAAATGCAAAACTCCTCAATAAGATTTAACAACACATTAAAAATATCATACAACATGACCAAGTCAGCTTCACCCTCAGGATGCAACAATAGCTTAATATGCATACATCAATATAAGTAATAGAATACATATATTGAATCAAGATTTAAAATCACATAATCATTTCAAAAGGACTTTAACAAAAATCTATCATTTCTTCATAATTAAAAAAAAACCCTGGTGACATTAAGTATTCTTACTTCAAACTGATACATATGTACACAAAATGCTCAACTCCATTGTAAACCTTAAATTTTGCATGTATACATATCAATAAAATGGAGAACAAACAAACAAACTGATAAAAACCGTAAACAGCAAACCCACCACCAACATCATACAAAATGAGAAAAATGAAATTATTTTCTCTATATGATCATTTCCTTCTCGAGACACAATGCCCATGAATAAAGGAGGAGAGATTTATTTACTTCACAATTTCAGAATTTTCTGTCCATAATTTGCTGGTTCCAAGACAAAAATGGCATGGTGACAGAGACTAGTGGAAGAATGCTTCTTAACCCAAGGTAGCAGAGATAGCAGGAAGGGTCATAGAGAAACAGAATCCCTAAGGCATGCTCCCTTTAAAGAAACCTTTCTCCCAAAACACCACTCCTAACAACACATTGAGCTGTGACTGTAGTGTATACGACCCCATGACTCAATCACCTTTCACTCTAAATACATGAGAGTTTGGGATGGATAACCTGCCGGAGAAACATGGCAGATGTCTGAACTATGACAAGATCAGCACAAGGGTGTCCACTCTCACTACTTCTGTTCACTGGAGTACTTAAATTCACCTATAGCAACCAGGCAGAAAAAGAAATCAAGAGGACAAATAGAAAAAAAGATGTCAGATTATTCCTTCTTATGTGATATGATTCTTTACATAGAAGTCCCAAGAAACTCTAAGCACTCTCATAGATCTGTTAAATTAAGTTGCCAAGGTGGAAGAATATAAATCAAAAGCATAAAAATCAAGAGCATCCATGTGTGCTGATAATGAATCCATAGAGAAAGAAATCAACTTCATTCACAATAGCTTCAAAAATAATTGAATATATTGTAATCACTAGCCTATTCAAAGAGGTGAATGGCCTTTCCAATGAAATTTATAGTACATGGAAGAAAGAAATTGAAGAAGACATTAGAACAAGGAAAGACATTGAAGAAAAATCAGTATTATGAAAATGGCAATATTACCTAAAGTAATCTATAGTTTCATTGCAACCCTTAATATAATGCCAACTAGAAAAAGATCTTATTATTCATAAGAAATAAGAAAAGGTATAGATTAGCCAAAGCAATCTTGGACATGAAGGGCAATGCTAGAGGCCTCACAGCACCAGATTTCAAGGTACACTACATTCCAACATATTAACAAAACCAACATAGAGCTGGTACAGCTAACAGCAAGGAAGCAGTCAAAAATAGACCTCTACTATAGGAAGCTGTGTGTAAAATACTGAGAACTATCTCAAAATATGGAAAGTAAGGAAATGATTGCATTGAGTGTAGAAATAATGCTACAAGACATTATCTCAGCAATGACCAAAAAAATACGTTTCTCTATGGACAAGAACTAAGCAGAAAAAACAATTTGAAAAGGGAAAATGTGCTCACGTGTTATTATTCTAGGTGACTTTTTATAAAAATTTCCCACCTCTTTTTCTATATGGTATAAACAAAAAACCATCAAGATACTGATCAGCTGCCACAAAGATGAGGTGTCATGACTCATGGGATAGTCGCCTGATTGGCCATCACAAGTGGTGCTTCTTAGATCAAAGGGCACAACTCTTTGTGACTGGATATGGGACCAGGCTTCCTCTGCATTGCTACTGTTTATCTCTGGAACTCACTGCCTCTGGGAGAATTTATTGTTTTGCTTCTTTTTCCCCGGAAGTAGGAGACAAACTCCCACTGTTTGCTCTAGTTCTCTAGCTCTGCTACAGCTAAAGGGGAGCTCTGAACCCACAGGTCAGATGAAGGGTAATTATTGGAACATGACCTGTTGGAGATTCACTTCTGAGAAAAGACTGACCAAATCCATAGTGTTTGTTTACAAAGCTAAATATTAAAATTCCAGGCAAATATCTTTCCTTCACCCAGGACCTTACATCTGCTGTCTCTGTCCAGTGCTTGTGGAGTGTGCCCTGCTCACTGAACGTACTTCCACATCTCTCCTTAGATATGGTGGCCTGTGTCGTACCCTCTGAATGTGTGAAATATTGTGGCACAGAGGCTGGCTGCTCAAATTATGCCTACGCTACTCTGGTGCTGGATCTGATGCCTGCTGGTAAGTATAAGCCCATGTTCAGACAGCCTTGGAGGCCAAGTGGCCAAGAATTGTGAAATAATCCTTGGCCACACTTGTTTCCACTAATTCAGTTTTATTTTAACATTTCTTAGGCTCAGTGCCAGCCATATGGAAACCACAAGTTTATTTTGGAAGTATTCTTACTACTTGGGGTTCAAAACTCTTTCAACTCAACTAAACATTTGAGGTAGCAGAGTAGCGGAGTCAACATGGTGGCAGAATAAGAGGTGCTGAGACAGCCTGCAGGGCTGCAGCAAGAAGACTGATGTACTGTAAAGAAAACACTTAAATGGCTTAGCTTAGGAAAAGAGTAAAGCTTCAGGAACAGAAAGAAGGACAGTAAGAACGTTGAAAAGCTCTTGCAGGCTGTGGAGACTGAAAAACAGATGCAGAGAGGTGAACTCTATAGACGGGAAACGGCCTCAGGCCATGGCAACAGAGGAAGTGGCTGCTCATCCTCAGAAGCAAGAAAGATCCAGAGAGCCAGGAGCCTTGGAACCAAATGGTAGCCAGCCTCAGGAGAAGCCTGCAGCTGAAAGCTGCAGGTGCAGTGTGGGTCTCCTGCTAAAAGGGTGTTCTAGGTGGTACATGAGACTCAACCTGGCATTGTCACCCTGGGGAGATACTGGAGGAAAAGACTCAGTTTGAACTGTTCTGAGATATAGATCCTCACAGACAGTCCCCAGAGACTTTGGGGGTTCTTTTGGTAGGTGACGGAGAGGGCGCTATCACAGGAGACAGTTGCAGAGACGGGAGAATAGGCTGCGGACCTGGAAAATTCAGGCCCATGAAAGCAGAGGTCCCCATCACTCAGTCCACAAGTGAGAGAGAGCAGGTCAGCTGGGAGCAGTTTGCCCAGGGAGCTGGGTGTAGAAGTGCCTGGAAGGAAGCTTTGGCTTGCTGGGCCCCGATTGCAGCCTGCTCCCAGCAGAGAATCCAGTGGGCTTTTGCTTCTCAGTATGGCCACTAACGCTTGGTGTGGGACTTGTCTGGTGCTGGATTTGCCTTGCAAGTGACCCACCGTGCATGGGATCTGCCTGCCTACTCTGGGACCCACCTGGCATAGGCCAGAAACCTACTGAGACCACATGGACTGGGAACCTACTAACTCTAAATTTATTATTTTTAAATCTTCAGAAAATATATAGAAAATGGCACATCGTGATATATATTGATAATGACACTAGTGAGTCAGTGTTCTATATGATAGTGTACTTTGATCTTTGAATGTTCTCTGCTTTAACAGTACATTTGTATGCTATAGAGTCCAGCTTCTAACTGGTGTTTTGAACCCTCTTCTGGCCCCAGGACTGCGGGGCCTGATGCTGTCGGTCATGTTGGCCTCTCTCATGAGCTCCCTGACCTCCATCTTCAATAGCGCCAGCACCATCTTTACCATGGACCTTTACACCAGGATTCGGAAGCAGGCATCAGAGAAAGAGCTGCTCATAGTGGGACGGTGAGGGCTTCCTGGCTTCTACTGAGCAAGAGAATATATTGTTGTGAACTGTAGCCCCTTAGTCCTTGGTTTCCACAGAGAGTTCAGATTGAGGAAAGGATCATTAGAAGATATTCAACTTTTTCCTTTCTGTATATAAAAACTGAGCCCAACATAGTTGTTCTTTTAGACTTTCAGATGGCTCTGGTTGATACTTCTTCCCTTCCTCCAGTCACATGTTCACAAAGTCCGTCTGAGTTGTCATGGGATATCGTTCCCACCTTCTACGACTGCTTTGTGCTCTCCCTAGAAGTTTCCATGTATGTCACATGGACTGATATATTATGCCTTCCACACAGTAACACAAAGGAGTTGTCCAATTTCATTCAGTAAGGATCGAGCCATGTTGCGAGGTGACAGACTCTGGGAAGAGTTTAATTTGAAGATATTGCTTATGGTTTTTCAATCTAGGGAAACCTGAGCAACCTGGGCACCTTAATGGCAGTAAAATGTAAGAAGAAATATTGTAAATATAGTCTTTTTTCCTTTCATGATTTTCAAGCATGATCTATATTGCCACATCACTTTTAAACATTTTTAAATTAAAGTACTACACGTATACCAATCATATATGTATAAAACATAATAGACACTTCAGCTCAGTGATGTTTCTAAAAGGGAGTGCTCTTATAACCCTAAGCTATGTCAAAAACTTAAAATTGTCAGCACCCAAACCTTCTCTTCAGAACTCTCTCTCCAAAGCAAACCACTGCAACTTCTTGTGCAATAATTTGATATTTAGTCTTTGGTGATATTAAAGGTAGAATAACCTAAAAGATTTTTTTTATGCTTATGACATTCAGCCACATTGCTGTGTGTACCGGAAGTTCACTCATTTTCTGTCCCTGTGGATTTTCATCCAGTATTATATTAGATTTATTCTGCTGGCCATGGACATCTGGCTCTAGGGTTCCTCATTCATGACTCTCATTGCAAATCGGCATGTCTCCTGCTAGATTGTTGTGTGGGGACGTCTTTACTCCCCATTTTTCAAAATTTAGCACTTCTTAAAAAGGGATATAAGAAGAGATCTTGAAAAAAACCTATAATTCACATAAGAATAATAAAAATAATGGTGATAACAATCCTAAATTTTATAAATGTGGTAATAGATGCATCATTTATTCTTTTATCCTTTTTAGTGTTTCTTTTAAAGCAATATATATGTGTGTGTGCTTTATAGAGTGAAAACAAGTCACTTATGTAGATGGGAGTCAGCACATCAGTTAATTTGGAAGCCTGGGAACTTAGAGAGAAGGGAGGCAGAAATCACTTTCTCCCTGTGGCTTGGTACTGAATAAGGTAACCCAAGAACCCAGGCCTAAGGGTTTCTAGGATAGAGACACCATCAATGCAGTATACAGGCTCAGTATCCATAAAGATCAGTGTTGAAGGCATACTGATATTTCTTCTATCAACTTGGTGTCGAGAGAAACTTGCAATCTCTTTGCTTTCCTGGTGATAATGCAACAGATTTAGTTACATTAAACACTTGGAATGAAAACCCAAGGGCCTGAGTTGGCCCAGAACTTGATCATTTATGAGTTCAGTAAGAATAAGGTAACACTAAAGCATGTGCATTTTTGTGGTTGAAAAGATTCTGGAGTAGAATCCATGAGGCCCAGGAAGTAATAGTCTCACTAATAGTTTTATACTCTTTGGAACCAATCCTCTTTATTTATTTGTTTGTTTGTTTGTTTGTTTATTTATTTATTTATTTATTTATTTGAGACAGGGTCTCGCTCTGCAGCCCCAGCTGGTCCTGAACTCATTATGGAGCCCAGGCTGGCCTTCGACTCATAGCAGTCCTTCTGTCTCAGCCTCCCAAGTGCTGGGGTTACAGGCATGCACTACCACACCCAGTTTCTGTGGTGCTGAGGAATTGAACTTGGGTGCTTAGCTCTTGATGTAGCACTTGCTAGGCAAGCTCTTTGACTGCTAAGCCATTCCTCCAGCCCCACTAATCCTCTTTAAATTGCATTGATAATTACAGACATCTTCTTTCATGCTTTATCTAACAGAATTTGTCAGAACACAAATATGAAAACACATTTTTAAATTCTTATTTCATGGCATACATGGCTTATGAGGAAAACAGACGATTAATAAACGTATTCTACATTTGGTGACCAGAAGTGCTGGGAAGAAAATTAAAGCAGGATAAAATGATGGTAGCAACTTAACACATAATCAGAAAACATTCCTGAGTTGGTGACATTTAGCAGAGTTGTGAAGGAAGTATGGGAGTGAGTCCTGTAATTCTTTGGGTTAAAAAATCCTGAAAAATCCGCTCTTCTCTCAACATAGGCATTCTTGTGTCTGTAATGTTTTAAATATTCAAATGACTTTGTTTTCCTCAACATTATTTGTAGTCTATTTCTTGTTTTCTACATTTTGTGTCCTGTCAGCGCAGATGTCTCCAAATAAACAGTTGGTTCATTACCTGTGATCATCTTCTAGCCACCTTTGGCCTACAGTTGAAGCTGTTTTCCTGCTCACTCACATATGTAGAAGAGTCAGCAATATTTGCATGATTTCTTTGTTGACAACAAAGAGTAAGGTTGGCTCATGCATTGTCCTGTCTTGGCAGAAACTATTGGTTCTTAGTGTGGAAGGAAACAGTTTTCTAAAACTTCACGTACCTGTCCATTACTCGTTTAGAGAAGGCACTTTCAAGTGGAGACCTAAAGTAGCTTGCATTTTAATCCACAGAACAGACCAGTTATTTCTTGTTACTTGCAGTGATAAGAAACAAGCTCGGAAAGGCAGTCCAAAATTTAAAAACAAAAATGGAGCAAGAGGGCTGAGAAGGGGAAGGGAAGGGATGGTCATGTCAGCATAACATATATGTGCAGAAAGTACCCAAGCTCAGTGTAACCATCTTGTATTTCCTATACACACTAATAAAATGAAAGGCAGTTCAAGGAGAGATCGTTCAGAGGCATTTAAGCCATAACGAGTCTGTGGAGTTTGTTTTGCTTGTCATAGCTGCAGCGGAATGGTGAGACACGTGGATTGCTCACCAGTTGTAACACTAAAGGTATAGTAAGCTTAGTTTATTAAATTTTTAGTGTGTTTTAGGCATCATGATAAGATTTTTCATCAGTTATCACATTGAGTTGTTGCAAGGTTACCAAAGTTTATGAAATTTACAGGCCACATCGTGCCTCAGTTTTCTGTCCCATTCTTAATCCTCTGTCAACCGCTGCACCACTTCTCTGTTCAGGTGAATGCAGGGTGATGCACAGTCTAGCAAATTGTTCATTTATTCAAACAGCAAGCACAGAAGATTCTACAAACATGAATAACTCAGCTCCCTTGAATCCCAGGAACCGCTAATAGCAGTAATCAAGATGTTAACCAATTTTTTTTTTACTTGCTGGAATGCTCAAGTAGTAAAATGTATTAATATCAGGTACTTATTCCTGCCAATAGACTCAGCACTGCAGGGCACAGACTATTTTAATTCTAATTTAGATAAATAGACTTAGCTTTCCTAAAGCTAGGAAAAGGACAAATATGGAAGGCTGCTGTTTTCTTTGCCATACAAATAATTATGATTAAAAAATAGTATGGTGCTTATTACTAACTGATTTATATGTTGCATGTGAGAGCTGTTCATCAGCTGCTATTTCAATTGTCTTGTGAATGAAAATTCAATCTCATAGTTGTACATAGTCTGACTAATTATAACCAAGAAATTATTGACATTTTGTTGACAGACTCTCAGGGATGGAAGGGGATCTTGCAAGGTCGGAGAACTTTATTTGGTTTGGAAAGCCAGTGAAAGAGCACAAGAAATAAATTCAAAACCTAAAGCACAACAGAGGTGCTATAATGTGTTTCTTTCATCTTGTTTTCCTTCAGGCTGTTTGTCGTTGTGCTGCTCGCTGTCAGCATTCTGTGGATCCCCTTAGTACAGGTGTCTCAAAATGGACAACTAATTCATTACATCGGGTCAATAGCCAGTTACCTTGGGCCTCCACTTGTAGCTGTCTTCCTGCTTGCTATCTTCTGTAAAAGAGTTAATGAACAGGTATGTGAAAATTTGGAGATCTGCTTCCTACCACCTTAAGAAAAATTTCTGCTGAGATAGATAATATATTTTTTCAGCTGGGCATGCCTATAGTCTCAGGTCTCCAGACACTCGAGGTAAAGTAGCTTCTTCTTGCTTGTGCTAAACCACATAGCAAGACTCTTAACAAATATTTTTCCATATCGTATTAGTCTGGGTTCTTGTAAAAGGCAGAATTGACAGAATTTTAACAAAAAGGTCTATTTGGAAGGCTTACAAGTCTGCGGACAGAGATAGTCCAAGATGGCAGCCTGCACGTGTGAGAGCTGGAGGGATCCAATGGCTGCTCCGCCGTGAGGTAGAACACCTGTCTAGGACTGCAGGACAGCCAGTAAGAGTCTGCTTACTTTGGTTGTTTTAGCTACAGGTTTATCAATCTCATCTCTTCTTTCAAATAACTTTTTGATTCATTGATCATTTGAAGTATTTTTTCAATTTCATTAATTCATTATAGTTTAAATTTCATTATTTTCTTCTCTGAAATTTATAATTTCTCTCCTACTGTTTTTGTTCTTGTTTCTCAAGGTCCTTGAGGTGCATCAGTATTGTTTATTGGGAATGTCTCTGGTTTTTCTTTTCTGTGTGTTTGTTGTGTGCCACGTGGCAGAATTTCTGGTGGGGTGTTCCTTACATGGGTCTCATAAGAGGGTGACACAGCAATGAAATGAGAGAGAAAAAAGACGGGGAAAGACTGGGAAAACCAGGGGACCCTCTACTCTATAGCTGAGAGAATCCTACTTCCCTTATTCATGGATATTTTAATCTTAATATTTGATAACTCATTATTTTATAATATATCTGAATTTATATTTAGATTATTACTTATGTTAATAATTCAGCTATCTTTAAAGACATATCTACCTTTTATTTCAGGAACTTAAATTTGTAAACCCCAAGGTTTTAGTAAATTTATGAACACTTTGAGCCTCATAATTTTTCCCCATTTCATTGATATGGATAAGTGCAAAATTTAAGGTTTACAATGAAGTTTAGCATTTTGTGTACCTATGTATCTTGTCAAGGTGACAAGGACTTCCCCAGTCTCCTTTTGTCCCTCCCCCTACTCACCATTCCCTCCCACCCTACCACCCTGTTTCACTTTGTTTTTGGTTTTAAGTTCCATAAGAGTTTTTGGAGTGTAACAGAAAACAGAAAATTGTTTATAGGGTAGAGAAAAGCCTGACAGAGCTCCAACCCCAGGTCAGAAGAAAGTGAATAAACATAAACACTATGAACATATGTCAGACAGAAGAAGGAAAGTTGTGAATGAAATGCAGAAAGTATGTCATCAGGGTCTATAAAAATTCTTCTTAAAAAGGACATAAAGAGCTAACGAAGAAAGGGAGAAATGCAGAAACTAGCAAATAAGAGACAGAGAGGAAGAGAAAAGACACAAATCCTTCAGCCTGTGATTCTGACAGATGGGTGTTTCCCTATTTCCACATGGCAGCTGGGACGGCTAAGTGTTCAATCAAACTAGATGTCCTGGAATACTCCTGGCTGTATGTTCAGGTGTCCTGTTTCTGATGGGTTCAGGTGGCAGTCTACAGAGGCAGAAGCAGGGCTCAGCAGCAGCCTCTGATGATAGTGGTGCCTACCAGCTAAGACCTTAGACCCTGGGTCTAAGACTGAGTTCCTTTGGAACTGTTTACAAAGGCCTCTGACTCCATTGCTATCTTGACTGGAAGTTCCTAATAGAATTCTCAAAACTACCTATTATTTGGCACTGATAATTGTACAATATAAGGCAAACTTCTGTTTATTTTGCAAACTAAATTCCAAGCTTTTACATTTATAGGTAAAATAAAAACTAAACAACAAAAATCTCAGCTTGGTCAGAGTAGATAATAGTATCCAAGAGTTGAATGAAAATGTGTGGTGATGGAAATGTGACCAAATGAATTAATATTTCCATAATGTATTTATAATAATGTAACCTAAATATATCACAGTATAGATTGTTCTTATATTTCAATTAAAAATAAAAGTGTCCAAAACCTGAAATGTCATTTCAGACCCAGGAAGATCAATATCCCATGAATGAACAGCTTTCCTTGCTTTAAAAAATGTCTACTCATGGTTAATTATTTGCCTTTCAGTTAAGAAAACAGGCAGCATGGTAGTTATGACTGACGTGAACAATCCCCTCATCTTTTCTAAATAATTACTTTTCTTTTCTTTCAGGGAGCTTTCTGGGGTCTTATGATTGGCCTTGTGATAGGCCTTAGTCGTATGATTGCAGAGTTTGCCTACGGAACAGGAAGTTGTGTTGTTCCCAGTAACTGTCCCAAGATTATCTGCGGAGTGCACTATATGTATTTTGCCATCATCCTCTTTTCTGTATCTATAGTGATCATCCTGGGAATTTCCTTCCTAACAAAACCAATTCCTGATGTACATGTGAGTGATGTACCAATCGCATGCTCATTCTAAAGTCAAAGTTGTTTTCCTTTAAGGCTTTAACACTATAGAAGTCTGGAGTCAATGGAATCATTTTAACACTAGAACTAGAAACACCCTAAGAGATTGCCATCCCATCAGTCAACTAAACAATAATTTTGCACCTATTATATGTGACGCACCGGTGAATTGTGAAGTAGGAAATTAGGAATTAGACTAGAGACTCAAAATAAATTTTCAGTGCTTTTAGGAGGTTACTGCATACCATTATTAGAGTATGCAAATAGCAGAGTACTTACCTGTTGCCTTAAAACTGTGAAACACCTCCTCCAAGCAGCTAACATCTAGGGTGAGCTGGTTCTGAGACAAGACAAATTTCATAACATGGTAAAGTGAGAACATCACATACTGTAATGTCACTTTTGGAAAAAAACTGTATGTAGTTGTACATTTAGTTGTTTATTCACAGAAAATGTACTAAATGCACAGGTTTGTAAATTCTAAAGGATATATCTCTAAAAGAAATAAATTGTTGGGGAGAGCAAGTATTGGTCATTTAACAGCACAAATACTGCTCATGTACTAACACTGTTTAAAATTATCACTAAGACATATAAATTGTAGTTATTTTATATTTTTCAACATGATCTTTGAAGCAATGCCTATTTGCACATGTCCTTGAGGAGTATCTAGCAGATGGTGTGTGGATGGGGATCCTGAAGCACTGCATGGTTGAAATCACGCTACGATGTTTCACCTGAATTAACCACTAAATGGAAGGACTGAATTTTTAAAGTTAAGTGAAAGGCCACAAGAAAACATACCATTTCCAAAGAAAAAATTTAAATAAGAAACTTTTACCTGACATAAGTAACCACAACTTGATATTAGAAAATAAATTATGAGACTGATGATCAAAATCATTTATCTGATTTGCTTATGGCTCAAAATAGTGTGAGCTTTGAACTTACAAATCAAATAAACATGAGCAATTGTTTTACAAAGAAAGTTATGAAAAGTCTTACGGACTTAAGTTAGCAGAGAAGTAATGTGATATCCTAAGATGATAGGTTGGAGCAAGACTAGAATTAGAATAATGAGCATTCATATTTGGAAACAACATGTACTGTAATAGGACAGTGAGTGAAGACAAAGTCTAAGTTAGCTAATCCTTGACTGTTACGAGATCACAATTCAGAAGTAGTAGTTCTAAGACTATTGTTTGGAGTTTGCGTTATTGCTAGAAAAATTAAAGAACTAATTCATAAATAGTATGACAGTTATGATTGGAAAATTTGTCTTCATTACCGATATACTCCTGTGCATTTTTGTTTCTTTAAGCCATAACTACAAAGAGATACCACTAGGTCAATATAAATATTCATCCCTTATTAATGAATTTACAACTCTTCTCTTGTCAGCTCTATCGCCTTTGCTGGGCTCTTCGAGATAGAACAGAAGAACGAATCGATTTAGACATAGAAGAGAAAAGGCAAGAAATTGATGACCCTATTGAAGAAGGTATTATCTGGCTTACATTTGGTTTTCATGTAGGAATTCTGTGTGCGTGATTCAGATACAGATATATGGAGAGACATGTACCTACTCAGTATATATTTTAAATATATTGGCAGAAAATTATTCTAATTATCTTTCCATTTCTGCTGCATTCCTAGCTATATTTTTATTTTTAATTTGTAATATAATTCTGTAATTTATATTTTATTGCAAAATACTTTTAAGACAAGCCTATTCTTGTCTGATTGCTATGGCAAATGTTTCAAGGACTATGTTGAATAAAAATGGTGAGAGTGGGCAGCCTTGTCTTGTTCCTGATTTGAGAGGAAACGATTTCAATTTTTCTCCATTTACTATAATATTTGCAGTAGGCTTGGCATATATGGCTTCTATGAGTTTTGGGTAGGGCCCTTCTATACCTATTTTTCTCAGAGTTTTTATCATGTAGGGGTGCTGGATTTTTGTCAAAGGCTTTTTCTGCATCAATAGAGATGATCATGTGGTTTTTGTTTTTGCTTTTGTTGATATGGTGTATTATATTGATTGATTTACGTATGTTGAACCAGCCTTGCATCTCAGGGATGAAGCCCACTTGATCATGGTGTATGATCTTTCTGATTACTTGTTGGATTCTGTTTGCTAGAATCTTATTGAGGATTTTTTTGCATCTATATTCATTAAGGATATTGGTCTATAGTTTTCCTTCCTGGTTAAGTCTTTGTCTCGTTTTGGGACAAGTGTGATGCTAGCCTCAAGGAATGAGTTTGGTAGCATTCCTTCACTTTCCACCTTATGGAATAGTTTGAGGAGGATTGGTGTTAGTTCTTCCCTAAAGTACTGAAAAAATTCTGCTGTGAGTCCATCTGGGCCTGGACTTTTATTTGTAAGTAGAGCTTTTATGACTGCTTTAATTTCTTTGTGCGTGATGGGGTTATTCAAGATTTTTATATCTTCCTCATTTAGTTTTGGTATTTTATATGCATCTAGGAAGTCGTCTATTTATTCCCAGTTCTCAAATTTGTTGGGATATAGGTATTCAAAGTAATTTCTTGTAATATGAAATAAAGGGAATCTGCATTGGAAAGGAGGAGGTCAAACTTCCCTTATTTGCAGATGATATGACTGTCTATATGAAAGACCCAAAAAACTCCACTATGAAACTCCTAGAAATAATAAAAAAAATTTAGCCAAGTCTCACGATACAAAATTAACATTAAAAAATCAATAGCATTTCTATACACTAACAATGAACATATTGAGCAAGAACTCAGAAAAACAATTCCATTCTCAGTAGCTCAGCAGGAGTATACCTAACCAAGGATGTGAAGGACCTATATAAAGAAAACTACACTACGTTGAAGAAAGAAGTTATAGGAGACATTAGAAAATGGAAAGGCATTCCCTGCTTTTGGATAGGCAAAATAAATATAGTCAAAATGGCTATACTACCGAAACTGATATATAGATTCAATGCAATTCCTATCAAAATACCTACAAGTTTCTTCAAAGAACTTGAAACAACAATTCTTAAATTCATATGGAAACAAAAGAGACCGCAAATAGCCAAAGCAATCCTGAGCAACAAGAACAAAGCAGGAGACATTACAATCCCAGACATCAGGCTACACTATAAAGCTGTAGTGGTAAAAACAATTCGGTACTGGCATAAAAATAGACAGATAGATCAGTGGAACAGAATCGAGGATGCAGAAACAAACCCAAATACCCTCAACTACCTAATTTTTGACAAAGGGGCCAAATCCATACAGTGGAAAAAGGACAGCCTGTTCAACAAATGGTGCTGGGAAAACTGGACAACCACATGCAGAAGAATGAATCTAGTCACACACCTATCACCATGCACCAAAATCAAATCAAAGTGGATTAAAGACCTAAACATTAAAAATGAAACACTAAACCTTCTGGAAGACAAAGTAGGCAAATTTCTAAAAGACATAGGGGTAGGCAAAGATTTTCTTGACAAGACACCAAGAGCAAAAGAAATTATCCCCATTATCAACAAATGGGATCTTATCAAATTAAAAAGTTTCTGCACAGCAAAGGAAACTGTCAACATTGTAAATACAGAACCAACAGAATGGGAAAAAATATTCACCACCAACACCTCAGATAAGAAACTCATAACTAGAATACATAGGGAGCTAAAGAAAATTAAGCCCACCAAAATAAAGGATCCTATTGAAAAATGAGCAAATGAAATGAAGAGGCAGTTCACTCACGAAGAAGTACAAAGGGCCAATAGATACATGAAAAGATGCTCAACATCTCTAGCCATAAGAGAAATGCAAATCAAAACAATGCTAAGATACCATCTCACTCCAGAGAGAATGGCTTATATCAACAAATCAAATAGCAATCAATGCTGGCGAGGCTGTGGGGAGAAAGGAACCCTCCTGCACTGCTGGTGGGAGTGTAAATTCGTTTGACCACTCTGGAAAGCAGTATGGAGAGCTCTCAAAAGACTAGAAATAAATATCCCCTTTGATCTGGCAACACCCCTCCTGGGAATATATCCAAAAGAGGCCAGAACAACATACAACAGAGATATATGTATACCCATGTTCATAGCAGCACAACTAACAATAGCTAGAATATGGAATTCACCAAAATACCCATCAGCAGACCAGTGGATACACAAACTGTGGTACTTATACACAATGGAATACTACGCATCTGTAAGGTCCAACAGCGTGGAGGTTTTCACAGACAAATGGAAGAAACTTGAGAATATCATGCTTAGTGAAGTGAGTCAGAAGCAGAAGGTGAAACATTGGGTGGTCTCTCTGATATGAGAGACCCAGACCACAACTATCTCATGGAACTTTAAACGAAAGACAAAGGGAAAGAGGGGGACAAAGGGAGAGCGGGAAAGCCCTTGTCACTTTGACAAGAAATGTATGTGCACAAAATGCTCAATTCCATTGTAAACCTTAAATTCTGCACTTGTACATATCAATAAAATGGGGGAAAAAAGACTAGCCTATTTTGCTTTCACCACAGAACTAACTTTTACTTTTATTTCTCTTTCTATTATCCTTTTATATTTGTTACTTTTTTGAGATATGGTCTTGCTCTGTGGTGCAGACTGGTCATGAACTCAGTGTATAGTGCTGGCAGACCTTGAACTACAGCAACCCTCTGCCTCAGCCTGTTGAGTCATGATTGTCACTTATTGTATATCTTTTGATTTAAATTCTTCAGGTTTATTCCCTTAGGCATAGTTTCTGACTTAGATTGGATATTATTTCATTAATTTTTAGCCTCTTTTATTTCTAAGTGTGAAAACACAGGTCACACACTATATCTCAAGGGAGTGATTTTGTTGTAGCTCATGTATTTATTTTGTAAAATTTCCACTGTCGTTTATTTATTAGTCTTGCATTCGTTATGATTTTCATAGACATTTGAGTTTACAATGATGTTTTAAATTTTCCAATTTTGCAACAAATTTGTTTTGTACATAACTGTTTTTATGTGAGTACCTTGGTGATATATTTCAAATAGTTTGATTGTGGAATGTGATGGTTAATGCTTGTGCAAATTCCCCTTCACGGGAACCAAAAAATGCTTTTCTAGAAACAGTGCCTGTTTCCTCACTAAGATAGTATATTCTGAAACTTTGGACAGTGGGTTCTTTGATACAAACAGATCAACATAACCTATTGTGAAACTTTTAATGTTTTACCACTAGTATATAGTTTTAAGTTAGATTTATTTTTTCTCAGTGATCTTAAGAACAATTTGCCTTCATAAAAATACATTGAAACAAATAACATTTTGTCATTTGTCCTTGAACTCTTCCTTCCTCCCTCTAGCATGCTTATATGAGGCTGTTTTGTTTGGTTTTTTGCTCTGTAGATAACTATTACTAAGGATTTTAAGCCCTCTGTAACCTAGTTTGTCAGTATTTTTCTCCAGTATTTCCTTTGTTTTTACTTCACTCATTGGACTTTTGCCATACAGATTTCTCTACTTGTGTATAGTCAAATTCAGCTATATTTTTTTTCATGGTTTTCTCAGACATTTCCAGCTAGCTGAGATCTCTCTTTATAATCATCTGTATTACACTGACAAGGAATTCTGTTGCCCATGTTTTTGGGTTTCAGAACTCCCTGTGAAATCTCACGGATATATCAGGAGGGCTTATGACATATTCTGTGGCTTAAAGAAGACAGGCCCCAGACTGACCAAAGACGAGAAAGAAGCTCTGGCGAAGAAACTCACAGACACATCGGAGAAGCCCATGTGGAGAAATGTGATGAACATCAATGCTATCATCCTCCTGGCTGTGGTGGTCTTTATTCATGGCTATTTTGCCTGAACTTCTTTTTGAATGACCACAATATATTTAATCACTAGAATAGATTCTTGATTTTCACTGTACAGTTTGTTGCATTGCAAATGGGAGATATGCAATAAGAAATATTGTCTAATTTGTCAATATAAACCTCAATTTTTTGTCTTTTTTTATCCTTTTATTTCAAGGAAGCCTAAATTCTGTTTTCCAACATTGAGCTAGAAGTGAAAAACAGAAAACTTCATACATTAAATGTACATGATATGACTACTTGATATGTAAATACATTATAAGAATGAATCCTACAAACAAGTAAATTAATGCACCTATCAATGTATATATTTTCTTACCTTTGGTGTTTAAAGTTATAACAGATTCTTAAGTTCTACCCACCTAGCAAATTCCAAACATATGAGTCAATTTAATATAGCAACTGTGATGTATATTATTAGGTCAACAGAATGAATACATTTGGCATCTGAAAGTCTGTACACTGTGATAAACATTCACTTATTTTAATATTTACTTTCTATGAGTATTTTAGTTACTTTATCACTGCAGTGACAAAATACCCAACATCCACAATTTAAGGGAGGAAAGATTTATTTAGCTCACAGTTTCAGAAGGTCTCTCACACATACAGTCTATTCATGGGGCAGCCAGCAATAGTGGAGGTACATGGCAGAGACAGAGGCTGGAGAGCTGCTCACCCATTGCAGACAGAAGCCAAGTGACATAGGAGCCAGCAGATGAGCTTTCCCAGGCAGAAGCTGCAACCGTGTTTCTTCTTCTATCCTTTACTTAGTGGAGAGCTGCCAGTTGGTCGCCCCTTCTTCCCATAGGGTGTAAGCTCTTCCCTCATTTTCTGATCCTCAACTCAATAACAAACACCTGGGATCTCTGCCCTGGGACCCGCCCCCCCCGCACCCCCCCCCGCACCCCCCCCCCCAGTCTCAACAAGTTAATACAATCCCTCCAGGTCAGACTCCAAACATCTGCCCCTTCCTGCCATGCTCTGCCTCTCAATAACACACAGTTCCAAATACACGGATCTTTTGAAGGATACTCAAGATCCAAACTATAGCATTCCACCCCAGGCCCCAAAAGATTTATGTCCACCATCTTATGCAAAATGCACTTGGTCATTCTTTAAGAGTTGCCAAAGTCTTTTAACAGTTTCAGCATTGCTAAAAAGTCGAAGTCCAAAGTCTTCTCTGAGACTTAGAGCAAACTCTTATCTGTGAACTCCTGGGTTGGGGGGGGGGGGGAGGACTATACACTTACAATATACAATGGCATGGGATATTCCTATTCCAAAAGGGAGGAATAGGAGGATAGAAAGCAATTGGACCAAAACAGGTTTTAAGTCCAGCAGGGTTAGGGTTAAATCCTGTAACTCGGTGTCCAGCATTTGGGGTAAACTGTGGCAAGATGCAAGTTCCAAAGGGCCTGAGTGGCCCTATCAACACAGCATTGCCTCTGGCTGAAGCCTCCATCTTCTCTTCTTTGGACTGGCTGTGATCACAACCTGTGGCTTTGCTCGGGACCATCCAAGCCCGTGGATTCAACAAATTTTTGGGGTCTCCACCTCATTTCAGGCTTCTCCTTTACAGCTTTATCCACTGCCCTCCCAGGGGTACACTGCCTGGCCTTCAAAGCCTTGCTACCATGTCAAACCATATGGTGGAGTTATCAATACTTAACGATGCTACTAATGAGATTGATAGGGTAGGGAGAGAGCAACCTGAGACTGAGAATTAGCTTTGGAACTGTGACTTTAAAAAAAAAAAAACAGTATTTATAGGATAGAGAAAAGCATGACATAGCTCCAACCCCAGATCAGAAGCAAACAGATAAACCAAAGTAATTGAAATAAAAGGAAGAAGAAAGAAGGAGTTATGAGTGAAATAGACTGTGTCTCTAGAATCTATAGAAAAGCTTTTCAAAAAGCACATGAAGAGAAACTCAAGAGAGAAATACAGAAATTAACAACTAACAGAAACAGTAAGAAGGAAGAGAAAATATAAAAATAAAAATCTCACAAATCAACAGAAGAATAAGTTCAGGTTCAGTGTGTTCTCAGAAAACTGTTCAAGTGAGTCCAACGACCAAAAATTTTATCCCCTGTGTTTTTTGAATGAGAAGTCTCCACATTCAAGATCTTCAATCCTGCTGAGGAGGAAAGTGTAACCAATTCCCTCCTATTCTTCCTGTGCTCCAGTTTGCAAAAATATCCCACTCTGAACTATTTCCTGCCCCTTCTACGTGTTGGGCTGAGTGAGGGCAGAATGGTCCCATGTCCAAAAGTGCTCACACTTCCCTCTCCCTGTGAAAACTACACCTGGGTAAGGTGACTTTTCCCAGGTATGCTATAGGAATGGAGGGACCGTGACTCCTGCTTTCTGAGGCCTTAAATCATTTGGCTTATCTTTCCAGGGGACCACAATCTTTTTACCTACCTTTGTTGCTGACGCTCTCCCCTCTCTAGTGACAAACAGAGAGGATCTCCACCTTCTCCGGAGTCTGTTCCTAGGGAGAGCTCACAGTGTCCTTCCAATTCTCCTCTTTGGGTTTGTCAGTGACCAGTGGCTGAGAGTCCAACACTGTGCCTTCAGTCTATAATTACCAAGTTCTGAGGCCTTCCAGTCAGAGCCTCTCCCTTTTTCTAAACTGAAACCAGGATGAATCAGCATTTCAGTATGCTGCAGACAGGGGCGACTGTTGGAGCGCACAGCCAGAAGATTGGCTGTCCTCCTTGCTGTAATTCTTCCATACAGTCACTGCCTACAATCCACGGGCTGGCTGAGCACACCTGCTCACAGAAGTTCCATGCCTGACTGCGAAACCCGGCCCTGGGTTCCTTTCATTGTCCGGAAACTTATGCTCACTTGCTGGTGAACTTTTCCTCTAGTCCTGTGGTCATAACTCAAGTTCAGCTGATCGTCTGCTTTCCTAGGCAAAGCTGTAGTGGAAATTCCTTCACTAAGTCTCTGTCTTCCAGTTGAACAATGTGGAGCTACTGATAAAATGGTCCTACTTCATCACAGTCTTGGCTCCACCAGTGAAATTGTGGTACATTTTAGGACTCAACCACACTATGGAACAATTGCCTTAACTGAAGCTTACAGAATATTCCAACCAACACTGACAGAATACACTTTTTTATTTTTGGTTTCAACAGCACAAGGAATTTTTTTCCAAAATAGACCATACCATAGGCCAAAAAAGCAAGCTTAAATAAATAGCAAGTAATTGAAATCATTTTTTGTACACGTTCAGATTATGGTTGAAAAAAATCAGTAATAAAAAAGCTAAAGAAATTATCCAGTAGAGAAATGCAAATCAAATGAATATTGAATATCATCTTAACAGAGTGAGAATGAATTTATATCAAGAACTCAAAAAGCAGTAGATGCTGGTGGGGTTATGTGAAAAAAAGGAATCCTTTAACATTGCTGGTGGGACTGTACACTGGTACAACCATTATGGAAAGCAGTATGTAGATTCCTCAAAAAATTTAAAGTAGATACCCTGTTTGGTCCAATGATACCACTTCTAGGTGTCTTTCCAAAGAAGTTTAAAGCACCATATAATAGGGATACATGCACACCCACCTTTGTAGTAGCACAACTAATAATAGCTAAATCATGGAAGATATCAAAATATCCATCAATAATTCAAAGGACTAAAAAGGTAGCACATATACATAATGAAATATTATTCTCCCATAAAAATATTGGAATCATTTGTAAGTAATGCATACAACTTGAGACCGTTGTACCTACCAAAGTGAATCAGACTCAGAAGATTAAATATTGCATGGTTTCTCTATGAGAAATCCAGAGTATAGATAAGGAAGAATCAAGTATGAAAGATTTTGGAAGTCTGGGGGGCAGGGAAAAAGGAGTGGGAGGGTGAGAAAGGTGGCCAGGAGGGGAATGTAATGTGTTGCTATATATATGTGTGAACAGTATTCTCAAGTTTAATGTAACCATTGTTTATCAATATACATACTAATAAAAATGGGAAAAATGAGCCTCATTTTCTTTGTCTGTTCTTTCGTTGATAGGAAAATGGGCTGCTTCCAACAAATTTAAAGATACTGATTTTTTAAATGTTAGTTTTATATCCTGTTGCTTTGCTAAATTTATTTTTTCCATTTTATTAATAAGTATATGTGTGATACATAATGTTTACATTGAAATTGAGTATTTTGTGCCCATATATATGTGTCAAAATTATGAACCCTTCCCCTCTCCCTTTTTGACCCTCCCATTCTTTCCCCTTCCCCCAAGACCCCCCTATTACACCCATTTAGTTCTATGAAGTGACTGTATTCTGGGTTTCTCATATAAGAGAGAGGTGATGGTCAGCTAGGAAGGGGGTGAACCTCTGAAAAAGGGTTAGACATAGACAGTCACTGACTCCCCAAATTCCATGTCTCTATTGTGTTATAGAATTTGGAATCCACATATTTAAAAATAAGTAAGTAAATAAATAAATTAATAAATAAAATGTAAAAATATTGCTGAATGTATATATCATTTCTAAAAGTGTTTTGGTAGGGTTCTAGGTGTTTTGTAAGTATAAGATCAACAAGGGTAATGTAACTTCCTCTTTACTTTTTAATTTTTAAAAATTGAGCCAGTCCCAGTGGTGTAGGTCCTTATTTTCTATTTGTTCATTTATTTTCTACAAGTGGGTCCTGTGCCACCACATCCAGCCTATATGGTGCTGAGGCGTTGAACTCAGGGGCCCACATCCATCAGGCAAGCAGTCTTAACTGCTGAGTTCTGAGCTGGGCTTGAATTTCCAACCCTCCTGCATCAGAGCTGGGGTTAGAGTCCTGTTTCACTGAGCTGGGCTGTATAACAATCCCTCAGTATTGAGTTTCTTCATTTTTTTATTATAAAGGAATGTTGAATTTTATTGAAGGCCTTTTTTCCATCAGGTGAGATGATCATGTTTTTATCCTAGATTCTGTTTATGTGATATATTAAATTTATTGATTTTCATATGTTGAGTTACCCTTGCATCCCTGGAATGAAACCATTTTGACCATGGTATATGAAATTTTAAATTTATTGTTGAATTTTAATTGCATTTTAAGGATTTCTGTGTTTGTTTCATCAGAGCTGTTAGCATTTTGTCTTTATAGCTCTTCTGGCTCTGTTCTGTGAGTCTCTCTGTGTCTTGCTGTCATTGTATCACTCAGGACCTGGGAGGCTTCTCTAGATACATAGTTCAGATTCTTAACCTCACATCCTAGATTGAGAGTCGCTTGGTCTGGCTGACACTCAGGATTGCAGTACCTATGCTAAGTCCTGAGTGTGGCTACTCCTATCCTCTTCTTCTTCACCTGGGGGACTTTATATTATATGTCTCCAAATTTGTGCAGCAAGCAGGTGAGGGGTGGGTGAAATGAGGAGGTGTTGGTCAAAGGTTAAAGGATAAAAATTTTTAGTTATAAAATTAATATATTTGAGGGATCTAATGTACAGCATGGTGACTTTGTTAATGATGCAGTATTATGTACTTGAAAATTTCTGATAGACTAGATCTTAAATATTCTGTTCAGAAGCAAAAAAAGTAACTATGGTAGGTGATAGGTATATTAATTCACTTGGCTGGGGTGATCACAGTGTACACATGTAAATCATCACATTGTGTACCTTAAATATATACAATTTTTATTTCTTAATTATATCTCAGTAAAGCTGGGGGGAAAGATATTCGACCTATTTACTTGGTTTAAACACTTACAGGGCGTCACTTTACTCATTTTGTAACTTACCAACTTTTAGTTATAAACACAAAATCGAAAACAAAAGGTCAAGTCTAAAGTCAACTCATTAGGCAAAATTGTCAACTGGCTAATCTTCCTTTGCAACACAACAAACTATAAAATAAAATTGATAAAATTCTTCTCTGCTTAGCCAGTATAGTAGGGGCCCAGGTAGAGTTCAGGCAAAATAGCCATAGAAAAAAACTGCTACAGCCAGGACGATAATGGCGTTGATATTCATTACAGTCTTCCAAAAAGGCTTCTCTGATGTGTCTGTGAGTTTCTTCTCAAGAGCTTCTTCCTCATCTTTTGTTAACTTGGGTCCTGTCTTTTGTAAACCACAGAAGAAGTCATAAGCCTTTCTGAGACATCCACGAGATTTCTCAAGGTGATCTGAAAGAAAGAAAATACATCATCATGAAAGATGGCAAATAAATTCTTGTTAGCATAGTACAGATGACTGCAAAAAAAATCACACAAAAGATTTAATTCCCTGAGGTGATAAGCCACATAAAGGAGTGGCGCTGTGGCTCCAGCAATTAGTTCCCCTCGTGTGCACTAACCAGTGGTCACCTGTCCTGTTTCCCTTCCAACGGAAAGATTGAATCCAATGATCAAGGTATTCACAGGACAGATTAGAATATTAAGGAAGGCATGGGCCAGAGAATCACTCAGAAGGTGGTGACGGAGTTACTCCCAGGGGGCCTTAGGAACAGAAGAAATTAGGCCATGGTCCAAGTTAAGGGCCCAGAATCAACCAATGAGGGATCTGTGGGATGGTGACTCACGGGAACACACTGCAGTTGTGACCAATCCAAATGTGGAGAAAAGACACTGAAACAAGGCCAGAGTGGGCACTCCCGCTGCTTCTCAAACGCTGCTGAGCTTTGTGCCGCCCCTGCTACCTGTCCTGCAAATACCACAGAACTCAACGCCCAGGTAGAATACGTTCTGTTGCCCACCCAAAGCTACTGACCTTGATGCCTTCAAAACTCAAGTATGATCTTTACCCGAAGAGCCCTTCTCCACTGAGCCCTAAATGCCATTGAATTTTCAGGCTGCATAGAGACTTTTTGAGAAGTTCAAATGAAGAGTCAAGTGCCAGTGGAAAACTGGAGAGGAGCAGTGGGGATAGGAGGTGTCACACAGTGCACTAGCTTGAGAGGCATAGAAAGAGGAAATGTAAGCAGTGACGATTATCATGGGGAAAAGGGGTCAAGATCAAGGAAGCCACACTAGGTAGCAGCAGAAGACCGAGAGGTTTGGCCAGACCTGCTCTTTTCTTCCCTTCTTCTGATATAATTGAAAGTACCTACTAATAGGACAGGAAAAATCTCTCGTCAGTCACGCCCACAGAAGTGCAGGTGAAACGGAACAGAGCTTTGACTGCAGAGATAATGAGAGACTATCTCAGAAACTTCAGTCTGGTAGACAAAAGAAAACATTTGACAAATTTAAACAAGTTTTATATTAGATGACTAGTGCATGGTTGCATCTGCAGATGCTGACGTAACTGATCACTGTTCTGTCTTTGAGAGGCAGAATAAACAAACAAATGCATAGGATGCCCAGTAAACTTACATAGAGTGTAAGTAAATAGATACAAAATTTAAATAACAAGATGCTCAACAATCTTAAAGAAAACAAACTGAAGGTTGGTTCAATTAAAGGAGACAGTGCAAAATAAGAATAAATGATGTTGTGAAGAATTAGCGGTTATAGAAAAAAAAATCCTGGATATGAAAAGTTCATTTGGAAGTATGGGCAATAGTAATGAGGACTCTGAAATTAATGTAGTGAACCATGAACTCAAGAAAATGGTGTTTTGGTGAGAATAACAGTAAATACATTTTCAGAGAAGGCCGGGCTAGATGCTTAATCATAACTAATCAAGATTGAGGACTTTATATATAACTAGACAAGGAGAGTTTGTAGTTGGTTGTGATCTCAGTAGCTGACACATAGTTTCATGGATGAATGATGGGTTTAAGACAGATCGCAGTCCAATATGTGGGTAGATTTTAGATGTAACAAGTTGTCTTGGTTGTTGGGAGCACCTGAAAATTTTACTTTATAATAAGCATATTAGCTTTTTTTCTTAAGTTGAACTTAGTAGGACTTAAAAATCACAATAAATCAAGCTACGAAGACTGAAATGGAAGTCAGACATTACCTTCTTCAGCATTATCTTCAGCTTCTTCCTGCCATTTATCTTCTGCATCTAAATCAATTCTCTCTTCTTTGCTGTTCCGAAGAGACCAGCACAGGCGATAGAGCTGACCAGAGACCATTCACAAGTACATCAGGAATGGGCAAGTGTTTACAACGAGCTAGTGTTAACTTAGCTTATTATCTAGCTTAAAAAAACAAAGTGCACAAAAGAGTCCAGGATATAAATCAAAGATTTTCTACCATATCCACTCATCAAAATATAATAGCTACTGAAATTATTTGCTTCAATTTCTTCAGGAAATTGTCAAAATCTAAATAATAGTCCCCAAATTCTTATTCCTGGTTTATAGTTTTAGGAAAGTCAAAGAAGTTAACCTGCAAGGTATACTGGCTTCAATCACTGTCTGTATCAACAATGTATATAACACCATTATTATACCTGGTTTGTCCAATGATTACTATTTTTTGCGTTAAAAATAATTTGCATAATAATTACACATATTTATGACACACAGTATTAAGTATATACATTTATTCAAAGTGTAATGATCAAATCAGGGTGGTTAATGTTTCCAACTCCATTAGCATGTCATTTTGTTGTGTTGAAAGACTTCAAATTCCTTATTTCTTTGTAAAAATATATAATAAAGGTAGCGTTAGACATAACGCACTTTCCCTTGATACCTAGTGGGCACCACAACTGAAATAGCGAAAATCCCCTGGCCAAACCGTTGCCCCTGGAGCACGCAGCCCATGAAGACCTAGAGAGAAGCTTTGCTTGGTATAGGCATAGTCATTCACAGCCTCTGGACAACTAGTCTGGGAGAATTATTTTTCTCCTCTTCTACCTTTTTTCTTTTATATGCCTTTCTTTTCACTTGGTGATAATGACTATTGCAATGGTGGAGATGGAGCACATGTCTTCATGCACATTATCTGGGCGCTCTGCCACTGGGCTACCCTTCCAGCCCTGCTGAGAGGCATCCTGCCCAGGTCTGTACATGACCCATGCCAGGAAAACCTTGGTGAACTCTTCAACTGCAACAGTGGGGTCAGGGGACAAAACTTCCAAGCTGTCAATTTGTTCTTAATTAAGCACAGCTGGGGAGAATTATCCACACCTTGTTAGATTGGGCGTTGCTCACGGGATTGGATGTGAATGCCGCAGAGCGGGAGTTGCAATCCTGTCCCCGCCTCTTACCACAGAGAAGCACCTGAATTTGCACCAGTCTAATCAGAGAACATGAGCTTCAGATCCTCCACCCGGGCTGAAATAACCAGCGTCAAAATTGTTTTAAGTAACACAGCGAGAATTAATAGTGCCTTGGAATAATACAATCACCCGAGGAGAGTGTGCACCCCACATAAAATGCTGCCTACGTCACATTTTCGCCGAGACATTAGAGCATCCCCATTCTTGCAAGCTGCAAAAACTGTGAGTTTTCGGAATTCAATATGGTATGCGTCGTAACCAAACACATGGACCGTAGCCATGAAAAGATAGAAGAGAACTAATTAGAAAGAAATAACCTTAAACGGCAAACTTCTACCCCAAAGTGCATTGTCAACAGAAAGCCGCTTATAAAGAAGGTGATTTACATAAATGCAGAAGAGATTATAAACTAATTAATATGGAAATATCCACAGAGACCCAAACAATATGAGAAAGAGGTCACGTGACCCCCTAAAATTCATAACTCTTTAGTAACAGGTGCCCAAAACATCGAAGTGGATAAAATACTTGGCAAAGTATTCAAAAGAGTGAATTTTAAAAAGTGCACTGAAATTTAAGAAAATATAAGTAAAGAGTTGAATGAAATAAGAGAACGCAGAATCTCAATAAGAATTTCAGCTAACAGGGAGGTACTGAAAAAGGACCAAACAGGAATATTGGCAAGAAAACCCCCAGTAAATGTTAAATATCGAATGGTTTCTCTGATATGAGAAACTAAGAGCACACTCATCTTATAGAAGTGAATGGGGGGAGTCCTAGTGGGATTTAGGGGAGAAGGTGAGGATATGGGAAGGTCAAAAGAGGAATAGGGAAACAGCCGGTAACTCCGAGGCGATATATATGCACACAAAATACTCAAGTTCAGTGTAAACATTATGTATCGCATATGTAAACATTAATACAATGGGGAAAAATAAAACTCCTGAAATAATACAAAAAAGCAGCAAACAACAATCTCAGTAGAAGCTAGATGTGGTAGCACATGCCTGTAGTTCTAGCTACTCAAGAGGCTGAAGCAAAGACCGCTTGTGCTCAGGGTCAGAAGTTCAAAACCAGTCTGAGCAATATGGTGAGATCTTTTTTCAAAAAATTAAATTAAATAAACAAAAAGCCCATAAGTCAGACAAGAACTCAGTTCAAAGCCCCGGCAAAAGCTTTTGTAGGCAAATGGAGGCAACTTGACATGCTTAGTGAAGTGAGTCAGAAGCAGAAGCTGAAATATTGAATGGTCTCTCTGATATGAGAAACCCAGACCGCAATTATCTCATGGAACTTAATGAGGAAAATAATGGGAACCCGGGGGTGGGGTAGGTGGGGGGGGGGGGGCCTAAAGGAGAGAAGGGAAGGTCTTGTAACTTTGCCGTGATATGTGTGTGCACAAAATGCTCAAGATTAATGTAAACTTTATATTTTGCACTTATATGTATCAATAAAATGGGGGAAAAACTCAGTGGAGCAGAAAAAAAGAATTTTGTAGTGTTAAGACAATTCTTCCAAAAACGTTACATACAGGTAGACATAAAGCCAATGGAAATAAGAAAAAAAATAAAGAGACCATTCAGGATTTATGGGACAACAGTGAAAGATCATATGTCTGCCTAACTGTCATAACCCAATGTGAAGAACTAAAGGTTGAGAGCATAGGAAACCTCTTTAGTGGAATATCAGAAAGTTTCCCAAATGTTGGAAAAGACATGGACATCTATATGGACACAGGAGACCTTTAGAAGCCTGAATAGACATGATTACAAAAGAACCTTATCATGGCATGTCACAGTCAATCTGTCAAAAGTACAAGACAAGGAATATTAAAATTTGCAAGATGGAAGTGAAATTCTTGCATGCAGTAAATTCTGTTCTGTGAGCATTTCTCCAAATTCTCACCAATAGCATTCACTATATGAAGCACTTTTTTTTTTTGTCAATTTGACAAATTTTTTTCCATTTTTCTGATACTTGCTGCCGTATGTTTTAAATAGTCTCTGTTGTCAGTGTTCTGACTGGATGTAGAATTCTGAACAGGCCCAGGCCAGAGGATCACTCTGTTATAAAGTCTGTCTCAGTCTCTTGGGCAACATTAATTGTTCTTTTCCTTAGATCCCATAACAAGAGTGTAGATTTATCTCCCAGGTGTACTGTGACATTTGGGAAGTAGAAGGCCCATTTTCTAATTCCTTATTGTTAATTAACTGATACTTTGAATATACTAGGTACAAACTGTTGTTTAATTGTATGACTGTAATTTTTGAGGCTTCTTCTAATTCAGATGTTGCAATGATTCCATGTCCTGCAACCCATACGCTAGGTGCACCTCTAGATGCCAAAGGACTCTATTTTCTGTCACCCACCTTTTGTTTTGCTCTTTAAACTGTTTGTATTTTGGATTTCTCACATGAGAGAAACAGGCAAGATTTAACTTTCTGTGTCTGATTTATTTCACTTAGCATTTTGGTCTCGAAATGTGTCATTTTCCTACAGAAACATCAAATTAATCCTTGTATATGGCTGAGTAGTACTTCATCGTGTGTGTAAACCACGTTTTCTTTATCCATTCATCTGTTGATAGGCTGTTTCTATGACTTTGCGATATAAGTTATGCTACCATAAACATGGGTGTACATATATCACTGTAACATAATGTCTTTAATTCCTCTATGAAAAATACTCTGAAAAATTCTTATTTGAAATGAGCACATATCTATTATATGTCACTTACATTTACATCAGGAATGGGCTTTGTTAGGAGAGAAACTCCCAGGATAACCAGTATAGACACGGAAAAGATAATGATGGCGACGTACAGATAGTGCACTCCGCAGATAATCTTGGGACAGTAACTGGGAGACACACAACTTCCTGTTCCATAGGAAAACTCTGCGATCATCCGAATAAGGCCCATCACCAGTCCAACCATCAGACCCCAAAAAGCTCCCTGAAAAAAGAAGAAAAAGCAAATCTCAGTGTTTAGAAAAGATGAGAAGTCTCATTCAAAGGAGTGATAATTTTCTCCTGTCTGCTTTCTCAACCAAAGGTCAACAGTTGGCTAACCTTGAACACAAGATTATCCAAAAAGTGAAAATTTCAAATGTGTGTAGTTATTAGTGGGATGTTGGTCTCCATAGTCCTGAAAAACCATTGTACTGTTGATTCTCCTGTTCCAGGAACTACAGTCAACACTGATCCAAGATGTAGGTTTTATTTTTCTAACTTTAATTTTAATATTTAAGCCTTGTGACTTACTTTGCAGAATAAGCATAAATACAATTTATGTTGCACAATTTGAAGAACTGATATTAAATAGTTCCGAGAGTTCTCTTAGGCTTTTGACAATTGAAAGCAACTCTTTTATCTGAGGAGTTGGCAATGTTTGGAAACATTGCCACTTTTTCTTCTACTCAAGGTGTTATGCTTTAGGAAAACAATATTATGTAGAAATGAAGAATATAAACTCTGAAAGGAAGAGTACTAAGTGTGAATTGTAGAGCCTACTTAAAATGCAGTAACTTGTGGAAATCTCATAGATTTAACTACTCTACACTTGTTCTTTGTATGAAAATCATCACAATAAGGGTAACACAGAGAAACAATCAAAAGCTTAAATATTCATGGACACAATGATCCATCACCTGTTTGTATCACCATAGCAAGGTCATACAAAAGTTTCTGTAAAGATTTTGAATCTTTGCAAGGTTTAAGGTTTCCTTCTGAGCATTTAATATATGATCTCATTTAAGCTTCACTGCAGGTTAAATATCACCTGGTTTCTCTAATATGAAAAACCCAGAATAAAAATAAATAACGGAGTCAAATGGTGAGATGTTGGAAGTCAAGGGAGAAGAGGATGAAAAACATAGAAGGACGGGAATGTGACGTTGAAGCGATGTCTATGTGCATAAAATAATCAAGTTCAATGTAAGCATTTTGTGTTGCATGTTATTGCATACATGTATATGAAAAAAGAAATATAAAAAATTCTCACTACAATCCCACAAAGGACTATCATTATTTTTATTTTTCAGATAGTAAAGTGACTTGCTTCAGATCAAACTATTAGCACATGGTAGAGCCATGATTGGACCTAGCCAGAGTGTTTCCCAAATGTGTTTTTCAGCATTGTGCCACATATGTACATGATATTTTGCAAGGAATAAAAAGATTGTACTACGAATGTAGAATATAAATGCGAAGTGTCTTCATACCTTAGTAAGTATCAGGAATTGTGGCTCATTACACCTGAAATGTAGATGGCCCTCAAATGCTCTAAGAATGGTAGAAAGGCTGTACTTTGCTACCCAGAGAAACAATTTTTATCTCTCGTTCAGGAAGGAAAAACTTTTCACAGTCTTTACTTACCTGTTCATTGACTCTTTTACAGAAAATGCCAAGGAAGAAAACACCTGCGATTGGAGGCCCCAGGTAGCTAGATATTGATTCCGTGTAATGTATCAGCTGTCCACCTTGAGAGACCTCTACAATGGGGACCCACAGAATGCTGATGACAATTAATACAAGGACAAATAACCTGTTAAGAAAACAAAATGATTTAACTATTATGCAAGAGCACCATAAGTATCTCCATTGTGCTTTAGCTTTAAATTTTATTCTTGTGGCAATCATTGCTTTTCAAAACAAAACCAACCTCCTTGACCTGATGTTTATCCATGTGTTGCTAAATGACTGTGTTTGTATAATACCAATAAAACAGACTGTTTGTCTATAATTTGTCATAGCAGCTTTGTCCATGAGATTAAACGCCCACTTAAATGTGAGCTATTAAGAATTCTTTCATGTAATATTTATCAATTAGAAATAAATGCTCTATCTGTTCTAATAATCAGTAATTATCGGTATGATAAAGAAACAAGACGTCCAGTTTTTTTCTTAGCTTGAGGGAAACTAAGTTAATTTGCCCAGGCAAGGATTAAAGCAAATCTGTATTTATCCTAAAATGCTAGATGTATTGAAAAGGAACACTCATTTGTGTATTTTACTATTTGAATGGTTCAACAGATGGAAAGAATTGGTTAGCATGTTGGCTCGTAGTAAAAACACGTCAGAAAATCCTAGGGCCCAGAGAGCGTTAGTTACTTTGCTAAACTGCAAGGTCTTCCTTCTGTGCTTTCTGTGTGACTAAATTAACTCAGGTAATTTGCTGCCCTATGCAAAGTGTTAGTTAAGTGTTACAAACATAGTAGAGGCTCCTGGGTTTCAGAATGAATGACTGAATTTTCTAAACTGCAGTGCTGTATCTACTGGTGGGAATAAATGAACCCATGCAACTTACTAGACTGTGCCTGAAAAGTCATCTCTGTGTTCGCCGGAATAGAGAACTGGTGTGGTGAATGCTGCAACTAAAACTTGTAAAACACAGTAAGTATTTAACAGACTGTCTCTGATGACGCTGCTGTTTTTACTGGGAACAAAGTCATGTGTTATCCTGCTTTCTGAGCTTCCATTGCTTTCCATCACATATAAGATAAAATCCACAGTCTCGTTATGACTTAAAGAGCCCTGCCTGGCTTAACCTACGGATCCCTTTCATGTGCATACATGATTGGGATATGCTTGTGGTATGTGACAATTGCACTGACCTTGAGGAATTGGTACATATACACATCACATCTTGAGCTTATTCTAAGTGTGCTTGTCACTTTCTTACTTGGCCCCATGTGCAGATCTCACTCTCTGTCGTCAACTTAGCCACCATACATGTGATTATTGGAAGACTGATTTACTGTTCCTTTTCCAGAGAGAGATGGGGCCACGTCCAGGGTCCTTCAGGGATCTGCTCAAATGCTGCCTTCATGGAGAACTCACTGGGTCCTTGTATTAATTCGTTGTCCTCCTTTAATCCTATTTATATTTTCTTCTAATATCTATTGTCATTTGATGTAACAAGCATTTTATTACCAGCCCCACAAAAGGGTATATTGTATGAAACATTTAAAAATATGTGTTTTCTTATATTTGCATTTTGAGGCACAGCTGGCAATTCCATTAGAGACAAGACAGATTTATGTCCAGGATCACATACCGTGTCTTGAGTTTGGAGTGCCAGCCAGTACTTTCTCAGTGTCAAAACAATTCTTACTTTCTGCTTTACTGTTCTTCATTCCCTACTGCCCAAGTCAAGACCTGGGTCAAGGAGGCCTTTGTGGGTTTCCCCAGTTTTTAATTTACTAAAGATGTTGTTACTATCACGAACAAACTTAAGTCTATGTTATCAGGAAAGCAAAAATCTCCAAATAGATGGCTAGTTGTTCTTGACACCGGTTTTGCAGTAAAGTTGGAAGAGTCCTTCCAGACTAGATACCGCTGATGTATCACGTTATGTACTCTACTGAAAATGCTTCTCTCCTGGAACCGCTGAGACTTCAGTCCCCAGGTTATTCCCACATAATAAGCAAACAATCGGGCAGATTGCCTATAATGAGCAAAAGAGTAGGGTTCTAGTTTCCTTTCCTTCTAGTGGCAGGACTGCAAAGTGAACTTGAAATGCTGAGATACAAAGAAATAATAACCGATTTTTATATGGAAAATTAATTGAGCACATTATCCAAAACTTGCAAAGTATAAAAAGAGAAATGATGGAAAAACATTACTTGATTTAGAAGTACGACCTTAGTTTTTGAATCTAGAAAGATGTAAATTGAACTAAATGTCCTCTGGTTTCCCATCCACTTCTGTAGAACTCTCACTTTCATTAATTCTAAGACCTAGAAGATCTAGTTCTCTTTGCAACTCCAGTTCTCAAGAGGAATTCTAGTTGGAAATTAGAATTCCCTCACCGTCCAGCTATCAGCAGCTCTTTCTCCGATGCCTTCTTCCGTATCTTGGTGTACAAATCCATGGTGAAGAGGGTGCTGGCACTATTGAAAACGGAGGTCAAGGAGCTCATGAGAGAGGCCAACATGACCGACAACATCAGGCCCCGCAGTCCTGGGGTGAGGAAAAGGTGCAAGGAAAGGTTAGTAGTAGGATGTCTTGGTCTAGGAAGGCTGGGTGAAACCAGATAGCTGTTTAAAGATAAAAGTGTCTTCTGGGACATTGATTTACTGACATATCTATCAACATACAACAACATGTAGCATTTCCTGCTCGTCTGAGAATAATACAGGGTAGAATTTTGATCCCGACTATAAACCTAGAGCCACCCAGTGAATCCAAGTTCTATGAGGGAGAAAACACAGTCACATCATCTTTTATTACTTGTTACTCTGAAGACTGAGAGACCTGGAGAGACCTGGATGCAGTGGTTCTGCTGAGGAAGACTTTTGTGGAGAAAAGCTAAGAGTTTGGAATCATTCTGATCATTTGGTGCTCTGGTTCTCTTTGCCCGTTACATCCGTGAGGACACAGAAGGATGGGGTTGCGTGTGATGTCTTTGCATCATGTTCTCTTCATTTTGAAAATGTCCATGTGTATCAAGGAGGAAAAGGGATCATAGAAGATTTAGTTGATGTTTATACCTAATCAGTTCCAAGCTATACCTAGTACCTCTGTTTTTTTCCCCAAACTAGTGATTGCCTTCTGCCAATCATAATAACTTACCTATTTCATATGTGTGGTTTATTTTCTATCTCACAAAACTGAAATGTGAGTTTTATGGGTGAATTTTTTTGGCTTATTCCACTGATACTTTGCCATCAGTGGCTGGAACACAATATATACTCAATAAATTGGTGCATATTAAATATTCTATTATTTGAATATCACTCCTCAGTAAAAAAAAAAAAAAAAACAGGCTAGTTCACCTCTAGCCCTTTGAGTATGCAACTTTGGGGTTACACCAATTCTATTCTTGAAAAATAGACCAGGTAAAATACAGTCTTCAATTTGAAGGAGTAAGAATTCTAACAGAAACTGCATTTAATTTACTCTGATATTTTCAAGTCTATTCTAAGACTGGTAGCCTGTGGAAAGTGGTCAAGAAATGTCTTTAAATAGAATTGAATTAGTGGAAATAATAATTACTAATTATGATAATATAATACAACTTCTCTCTGTGGTTTATCTGCAGACCAGACATCAGAGGCGGTGCAAGCACACATTACTTACCAGCAGGCATCAGTTGTAGCACCAGAGTTGGGTAGGCATAGTTAGTACAGCCAACCTCAACACCACAGTGTTTTACACATTCAGAAGGGACAACACAGGCCACCATATCTGAGGAAATATGTAGAGGTGAGTTTAGTGACCAGGGCCCAGCCACCATAATTCACAGCAACTGGCAAGCAGAGCAAACAGAGAGAGATGATTCTGTCTCCCTGGAAAATGACAAAAATAAATTCTCTATAATGCACAGAGCTTTGCAGATAAAACAGCAGCAGCAGCAGCAACAACAACAACAGCAGGAGGTTTAGTCCTGTGTCCAGTCACAGTCAGACAACTTTTTTTTTTTTTGCCTGCATGAACAAAGGGGTGTCATTTGTGACGGTCGGTTAGTGAGACCATTCCATAAGAAAAGATGCCTCACCTCTTGGACAGCTGCAGAATACTTTGCTGATATTTCTCTTCTCTCTCTCTCTCTCTCTCTCTCTCTCTCTCTCTCTCTCTCTTTCTTTTCTCTTCACAACAAAGTTGATATTCAGGAAATATTTTCAACAATAATTGCAACTGTCTCTAACTCAGAAATGAATGTGTCTGAAAAACCTGGTTCTGAAGCCATGAAATTGATTCAATTCTCTAGCTACCAAAGAGGGCCCAAGAATTCAACGCAACTGAAATGCCTTCTCATTCAAAGTTGTCACCACTGTCAACAACTGTAGCTCACCCAACTCATATTTGCCAAATTCTACTGCATCTCCAGTATCATCATACCATGCTTTTTAGACTTGCTAAAAATTAAAGCTACTCCCAGAACAGGACTTACATTCTCAATGGCTTTGGAGGAAATATGAGATGAATTGGCCAAAATTTCCTGCCTTGTACCCCTATCAGTTCTGTTTGCTCAACCTCAAATTCTGCTTTTGTTTCCATCTAGAGTGGGTTTTCTAGTTTACTAAGGTTTTAATGTGTGTTTTTGCCTCTCAAAATTCAGAACGAGACCTGGTTGCATAACTTGCCTGTGTACAGAATCCGGCTGATCATCCCTGGCATCACCATGAGGAACAGAGGCAGAAGCTTCAGGTAGCCACACATGATGCAGGCCCCCTTCACATGAGACAAATCTTTGCCGGACAAGCAGCGCTGCACCATGATCTGTCAGAGAAAATATGACATACTATTGAAGCATCAAAAAAAAAAAGGTACCAAAGTTGAACATCTATTTTCAAGGTTGAATATTCCAATAAGGAATAATGATGTGGTTAGTGGAAAATAACGGGCTTTGGAATAAGACTGGAGTTTGGGTTATTCCTCCTTTTGTACAGTATTTGGCTTCTTTCAATCTCAGGTATCTCGTCTTTAAAATAGAGTTATTTTTGCAGGGAATTTTGAATATTTGGTAATGTTCATAAGACCCTAGGTACATAGAAGTCAATATTCAAAGCTACAATTAAAGCATGTTTACAGCTTGCAGCCTGCAATGCAACAGTGGTGGTGTGCTCCCCTGAGTATGAATGTTACCGCTGATGCTAGAAAAAGTTGTATGTGTAAATTGTGTGCTTAATATGGTAGGCACCATCAACATCTTCCTACTGTTGAGGAGCAATTGGCTCCTTTGATAATCAGTTCAGTTGCTATGACAATGCTATAACCAGTCAGAAAGATCATTAAGCCACTCATGTAGATTTCTTCAGAGTGATCTGAGAACTTCACCTACATATAAATCAAGTATATATTTCCTACTTAAATTATGCAATCTCTTAACGAAGATTTTTTAGCAAAGCAGAATTTCTAATATGTTGTCGTAATTTTATGATATTTTTCTTCTTAAGGAATTCTGAAAATTGGGATGATTTATTTCACTCAATTCTCTCTGGAGAAGTAGATCATTAGGGATAGTACTCATATTAGTAAAACAGACAGTATTTTTAGAGACATAGATGCAGACATTTGAGTAAGAATTCAGTCACTGGTGAGGAGGGACATCCTGACAGAGTCACGTAGCAGAACTAACTAAAGGTGAATGGTAGGGCACATAGGAGGCAAGTCAGGGAGTTAAAGATCAAATATAAGATTATAATGCCTATAGTTCAATAGCCAATGGTGATGTAATTTACCCTTTGGTAGATGCATTGAGATATGTTCATTACCTAGAGAAAAATAAAACTGTGACCAGTGATTTAGGATAGGCTTAAAATTGTGGATTTTTTAAGCTGGGAGTTGATAGAAACTCTTCGGGCAGTAGAAATCTTTAAAAGATACAAAAACAAAAACCAGTCTAGATGCTTGTGGTGGTTTGGAACTGGAGTGTCCCCAAACGCCTCACTACCTGTGGATACTGCATATGTTGTGGTGGGACCAGCTGGAAGGAACGTATGACTGGGTCTTGACCTGGAGTGGGCGCATGCTGGCTCCATCCTTCCTCCCAGACTTGGCTTTGTCTTGCCACACTGTGAGGATCTCTGATCCAGAGCTCTAGCTCTGGCCTAGGACCTGGCTCCAGCCCTGCGATGTGATTCCACCATTTCCAGCCACATGTCTGTGAATGAACAGTGACCTTCTGAAACTGTGAGCGAAAATAAGTGTTTCCTCCCTGAAGTTGTAGATGTTGGGTCACATCACAGTGACAAAAAAAAGTAATGAAGACAATGCTATAAATAGGAAATACAGAAAACAGAAATGGACACTGAAGTTATAAATAAGAAAGCAAAAAGCTGAAGGAGAAAATTGAGGAAGTCTACTGGAAAGTCAAAAGACCAAGAGTTGAAAGACTGGGTGAAAAATAAGAAAAATGAGAGAACCAGCTACAGAAGACCAATACTCCAAAACCAAATGGAAGAGTTCAAGGAAAGAACCCTCTAACATTAGACTTGATTGTTCTTAAGGAATAAACTAAGAAACAAAATGACCTGAGATGCTAGGGAAAGAAGGTATAAGTCAAGAATGAAGCGAAAGGGATCCCAAAATAGAGGGGTATGTTAGAGGAGGAGAATTACCTGCCAAAGGGTCAGAGGCCAAAGGTTCGGTGAGTAAATGATGAAAGGTTGTTATGTGTGTAAGGATTGAGAGATTTGAGCAATTTTTAAAGTACTTGGAGTTCAGTGAGTAAAAATTATCAATCAAAATTAAAATGGAAAATTAGGAATTTTTAATTTTGTGTAAAAGAGATAGTTAAAACAATCAGAGGATGACATGGGGCTCATTTATGAGTTTCATTGATGTAGGCATGATAATGGCAATACTACTGAATGTTGATCTTTCCAAAATTGTGGTTGCGTTGGGAGGATGAGGAAACAGGAAATGGGATTTGTGGGCTTGAGGTTAGAGCGTTGGAAGAGCTAAGCTCTTGTCTCTCATCATGAGGAGTGATAAAAATCTTAAGTTTGAAAAATCAAGTGGGAGGAGCATAATAACTTATCTGAGTCACCTGAGGATCAAGTTAATGAGAAAATACTGAACATTGGCTTCTAGGTCCATTATGATATATCACAGATCACACTTTGAATACAACAGTTTAGAGACTAGAAATAAATATACAAATATTTACTTGAAAAAGCTGAAAGTGTTTGCCTCTAAGGGCCAAGAAATACTGTAGAATGTAGACCCCCTAGGGAGCTATTTCTCATAACAAGATTTATACAAGTATTTGATTCCTTATGTGTTGGTGTACAAAAGAGAAACTAGAGATGAGAAAGAGCCATGTAAATTCTTTTCCACCCCCCCCACACATGTGCACATGCACAGACACACACATGCACACACACATACACCACTCACCTGATCTGTGCACCAGTACCATGAGGCTGTAATGACCATTCCGAATACTGTTCCTGGCCATGGAATGTCCCCTGTTTCAGCACTCCGGAAAATGTGAAAGGAGTCTGCCCGGGGAGTGTAGCAGCTGGAGCTGGTAGTCAGGTTGTCCCCCTCAATTACAGACGGGATGGCGTTCATGTACTTCTCTCTGAAGCTGTCGTAGCCTCCAACTTCAGTAAATGCTGAGAAGGTATGAAATAAGATGAAATGGCTTACAGAAATCTAAAACACTCATATTCGTGCTTAGTTCTTTGTGTTGGAGGTACACAAGCCCGTCCCAGCAGCCTGAGCAAATCCTCAGCACCTTCTCTGGCCATCTGTATCTTCTTTTTACCTTCCCTGGTATCAGGCATGCTACTGGATTGAGTTTCACAAAACACAAAAGGACAACAGCTATGCTGGAGGAGGAACACAGCAGGTAGAACACTTGCCTACCAGAAGGGCAACAGCTGTAACTTTTCTTATTTCGGTGCTCTTTAAAATTTTGATTTCATGTTTAGTCTTGTGGTAAAAATACCACTGTGAGCCAGTAGGCTAATATTGATGTCTCTTGGTCTTCCTGGGCAGAAAGAAATTGATGGTAAGCTAAGGGTCGGCTCCATGGAATTTGTCATTGGAAATCTCAACTCTTCTGAAAGGCACTGAAAGCAATGGCCTCTTCCTGACCTGGAGCCCAGCCATCCTGAACTTATTTGAAATCTGCTTTTCTGGTGTCACACTGTATTTTTAATTGTGTCACAGAAAAAAAGAGAGAGGGGGGAAGCTAAAATATACATTTTTAGAAATCCTAAAACAAGCAAACAAACAAAAACAAAAACGAACAAAAAAAAGCAAGATAAGGAAGAGAAATTCAAGGTCACAAGGTCACGCAGTAGATGTGATGGAGGAAAGAGTGGGATTTGTCCCACTGTGGTCTGGAGTGGCTAGTTAGGCATAAAAAAAAAACCTTATATTTAATCTTAGAAAAATTAGCTCAGGCATTGGAGAGCATATACAAGGGGTTCAAATAATGCAAATTTCACCAGAATATCATACAGTTATGGAATTTAATTGACATCCCTTGACTTCTTCATTATTGATTGAATACCTACTAATAATATGTGCCAAACTCATACAGGGACTGTGTGTGAACCCCAAATTCAAAGAGTTGCATCACTGCGGGAAGTGTCTACTGTGCACTGCTACTCAGAGAGCAACTGCGAGAACCAAATCCTTGCAGATCGAATGTTTAGTTGTCTGGTATATCTCTACTATTTTGTTTCTTGCTATTTAGTTTCTAATCTTGTAGGTGCACTTCCTCAGTGGCTTCCTTTTCAACCCTAATTTCTTCATATAAAGCTAATAAACTGTATTTTTTTAAAAAAGCCTTAGGTCATGGCAAAACTGAGTGGAAAATCCAGATTCCATGTCCTCCCTCTCCAGAGGTACACAACCTTGCTGTCTACCATCATCCAACACCAAAGCGTACATTTATTATAATCAGTGAACCTCTATTGACCCAGCATTGTCAATTAAAATCAAAGCTTACATTAAGCTTCATTATTTTTGTTGTACTGCTAAGTAAAACAATTTTTTTAAGTAAGTAAAGTTCTCTCCCTTTTTCTCATGCTGTGAGCAAGCAAAGATCTTGGCAGACATGTCAGTGATGGGAAATGTACTCGTGATAGAATCATGTGACCCAAGAAAACTGGAAGAGAGCAGCAGGGAGTAGCCAATCAGAAACAAATACCCAGGGATAGGGGTGTGCTGTCATCACTTACCAAACCCCATGAGAATAAAAGAGCCAACCAACATGACAGCAGCCTGGAGGGTGTCTGTGTAAATCACTGAGGTCAAGCCCCCTGGTGAGAGAGACACAAAGGCCTGATCGCTTAACCCATGTGTGATCATCTATTCATCCTCACTTCTAGGTTCTCTTTACCCCAAACCATAAAGAAGACATTAGAGAAAATGTGTGCCAAGCGTCTGGAATAGACACAAGCTTGCTTTGGTATCTTGATCAAAGGTATGTTCGATGGTTCTTCTGTTTCCCTTGGCTGGTTCTGATTCAAAATTCCTATTGCTGTAGTGCTTCATTTTTGTGTGAGTTTTAAAATATTAAGTAGGAAAGGGTGAAATTATGATATGAAAATGTCTCCTAATTTTCCTCATTTAACACAGTTCCATTTACAGAATTGTTAGTTATCTGGCAAAACCATCTTTATTCTAATGTTGGATTATATAGTTTTTCATGTCTTGTCTCTGAAGTAGTTTTATTTACACAAAATTTTGAAAACATCTTGGCATATGGACAAAATCCAGCATATTTTTCTGTCAGGTCACTTTTATGTTTTCTTATATTTAGTGCTAGTAAATATTACGTCCTAATGTTTAGTAGTACTAAATAAAATTAGAAACTCACTTGCTCAAGTCCACCATACACAACATTTGAATAGCCTTGTCAGTGTTAAACAGTATATAACTATATCTATAATGATCTATCTCTCTAACAGTATATATCAGAATATTGGCCTATGGATTATGAAAAAATATTTAATGTGCTGGAGAAGCCTGAGTTCGCCTTCCTCGAATATTCTCTATGTTGAAAAAAGAATAGATTTGCTGTACCTGGATGATTAAGCAGTCAGTGCATCTACACTAGGGCACATGTTGTAGTTATTTTAAAGTGTGTCAAGAAAGGGAACTTAGTATTTCTGCCAAACTGAAGACAGAGAAATGTCACAATGGAATATGACTGGAATAGCTATTTATATTCTGTGTGTACTTAGGATTATTGGATAACATCTTTACAGTAACAATTATAAATGATGGTAGTTCTATAGCCTATCTAATACCTGTTGCTAATTGTTTCATTAATTGAGTATCAGTCATTGACTTGTGTTTACTGCAGTTCTGTTTATTTATATATAGACATACCTATATATTTCTCTATATACATTTTATATATTCATTTTATATGTATATACACTCATGCTATATGGATATCTGAACATTAATATCCATACATATCAGCAAAGGACAACATGACCAAACAAGACACGCAGAAGACTCACCTGTGATGGTGTAAACAGCAGTGAGAGCCAGGAGGATGAAAATGGCCAGGTAAAGGTCCAGTCCCAAGGCCAGCTTTATAAATATGGCTCCAGAAAATATGTCTGCCTAACAGGAAACAGTCAGGATGGGGAAGAAACATGCGTTTAGGCCTCTGGTCTATTTTTCAGTATCCATACTCTGCATCATTTTTTAGTAGAGTTCTCCTCATTCTTTAAGATGCCATGTAAATAATTCCACAAGAGCTTTCATAAATCCTCAAATTGATTTTCACTTTATTTTATTCATTCTCACTAGCAGTTAGTTCTTTGCTCAGTTGAGGCACTTACTAAGTGAAATAGCATATCCTGAGAGGATTTTCTATACCACGAGACATAGAAAGTTCCCATTAGAGAGGCTGAAAAATGGGAACTTTCTAGACTGTGGTGGCTCAAAACATATGATGTTAAATTAATTTTCTCATTTATTAATACAGGTTGTTATTATTTTTGCTTTTGATACATTTACATGCTCAATTAGGTCTGTTTCAAGAGGTGAATGGGATAATATTTTTTGTGTCTATTTAGGAAAATCTTAAGCTACTGCAGAGTGATCTCTCCCTTGAAATCTACAAAGAAGTTGCTTTCATCCTTCTCCCTTTTCCCAAGCTACTTGTATGGTAGGTGTGGTTGTTACAATTGTTTAGAGTCTCAGGAAAATGAAGTGAAGAGAATTTTTCTATTATCTCAGTAGATAATAGTATTAGTAAGCTCAAGAACTGACTATGTGTGGTATGATCTCAAAGCTCACAGTATTAAATGCTTTGTTCTGTTTCTATCATGAGTTTTTACCTAGGGAAATACATCGGGAATATTTATAAATAATTTTGGGAAGACGATGGGTGTCTAGTGGCTGTCTAGTCCATGATCTCTACATTAGACAGGACAAATATAAGACTAACATGTTAGGTGATAAGATTGTTCCATGAAGTTCATAACACAAGATGTGAGATGCACATTACGTTAATATTTAAGAGGAAATAAATACAAAAACTTATATGAAAGATCTTAGAATTAGACATCTCAAAGTATTCACCAGGTATTCATTGGAAAGGCCAATGGCCAGTTTTATATCTACAGCTGAAACTGAGAGAAGTTTTGCACTCATGAAACCTAGGTGAGGCAAAAGATTTCTTGGTAAATTCTTCTTATTGTTTTTTTGAAAGGAAAATTTTGTTGTGTTGTCCAGGGTGACCTTGAACTCCTGAGCTCAAGTGATTCTTCTGCTTCAGCCTCTTAAGTAATGGCTGAGACTACAGGTGTGCACCACTGCACCTGGCTCTTGGTAAATTCTGAAAGGAGGCTGAATAACAAAGGTCAAATGAATTCTCAAAAATGATTGGGATAAGTGCTTTAGGCAATAGTGAATTCTGGAGAAAAACTCACATATTTTACACATTTCAGTATTTCTAGAAGAAGTATTTGTAAGAAGTGACAATTAATTTGTGTTTTGATAAGTATACTTCTACCAGGCAGCCCGAGGTGGAATGTCATGCTAGACATTAGAGTTAGTAAAATCTTTGAGGTGTTAACCAACCTGGTGAGTTCATAGACTGGATTAGTTTTAATATGTAAGGAGTATATGTATTAATTAGTTAATGATGAGTTGCCTAATAGAAAACCATCAGAGAGACTAAAAGAAACATTAATGATATAGCATTAATAGTAGAATTGAACAGAGTTTTAATTTACCTAAAATGGTAATTGTCTCAGTTTTCCATTGCTGTGACTCAATACCCATCACCCACAAATTTAGGAAAGGAAAGGTTTATTTTAGCTCACAGTTTCAGAAGGTCACATTCCATTCAGGGGCGGCCGGCAGCCATGGAAGTACATGGCAGAGGCAGAGGTGGAGGCGGCTCCTCACGACATCACACACAGGAAGCCACGTCAAGGCAGGTTGAGACTCGTCCTAGTCCCAGTCCTAGTCCTAGTCCTCAAGGAAGGCAGGATGCATCTTATATGTCCTTCCAAGTCTCAGCCCAGTGATCAGCCCCCCCTGGATCCAGGTGTTGGAGGTGTGGCCACTGCACATCATTAATCCTTACTTACACTCCTTTAATCCTAACTTAACTGTAATCCACCCCTCCAGACTAAACCCCAATCTTCCAACAGCACATGATTCCATAGACAATCCATTAACATTTGAATACATGAGACTTTTGGGAGACATTCCAGAGCCAAACCACAAGAGTAATCATGTCTACTTTTTGAGATATGCCTAATAAACATAATGTCTATGGAAAAAAATAAATTTCAAAATTCTCCTTCAGAACAGGGTCCTGCCCATGGAGGAGAAGCTTCAAGAAGTGAAATAAAGAACCTAATATTTGACCATATTTGTTAATCTCATGGTGGAGAAAAAGAAGAATTTGACAATATTAGAAGTTTTTGGTTCAGTTGTTATAGCAGTATAGGTGAGGCAATTCTGAAACTATTTTATATGTGTAATAAAACAAAAAAATACACATTGATGTGTTTGGGAGTTAAGGTTCTTAAATGTACAATAAAGAACATATGAATATAGAGTTTGGGAAGGCAATAATATATTCTATAAAGATTGTAAGTCTAGGTATTAGTGAAATCTCACCATTTCTAAAATTTCCTTATGTATGTATATAGTTGTCCTGGAATCTTTAAGTAAATGTATGCATAAATACAGACAGGGTGGTCCCCAAAACTGGCATACATATAAAGAAACTCTCAAAAATAAGTTCCACAGTTTTCTTATATATTAAAATATGTAATACAGCATAAAACATGAGCTTGTTTATTTTTCCTGTGTATGATAACTGTGGGGCACCCTGTATATTTATTTATAGTTGTAAGTATCTCCAAATTCCATCTTTGAAACATACAGGAAGCAGACAACTCAGTGAGCACAATTAGCATTGAAATTTAGTGTTCTACTACCCTTCTCCACTGAAAGAAGTCAGGGTTCTCCCGCAAAAAAAGATGACATCAGGACGGAGTAGCGTTGATATAAGAGTCTGAAACATTTTATTTTTCCAGAGCTTAAGAGAGTGCTCAAGAAAGTTCTGAGGATGCATCATATTATTTAAATAGAATCCAGTTTCAGTATGTTCCATTGTTCCAATCTGATATTACATCAGCAGCAAAATAATTACATAAAACAGTGATGAACAGGAATTTATGATACTATGCTAATTATAGAGGAGAAGAGGATGTCTTGCCCACAGTAACATATTGAATGCTGCTTGGTAACCATGGAGGGAGTGCTGGAGTCGGAAAATTATTTGAAAACCATCACAGTGAAGTCTGGGACAGGTAAGCATCAGCTAGTAATGCTAAACCTAGTAGGGATTTTGAAGAGATACAGGATATTGGAGTGGTTTAAATTACCCCATCGTAAGTTGCATATTAGTTACCAGAAAAAAAATATAGTGGAGAAATTGGAGAAAACTTGACCAGGAGAGCAAAACTGACATTATCATTGAAAGACAGGTGGATAGCCAATGGCTCTAGAAGGAATCCAGTAAGTAGAACATGACATCACTTAATGTCCATTCCAGTTAAGGATATAAACCTGAGTCCAGTCATTATAAATATCAGATACTTTAAAATAGAGATGATAATATGAAGAAGAGACTTGATTCTTCTAACATGTCAAAGATAGGAAGACAATATGGAATGCTGTAGAAAAAGGAGGCTAAAGAAACTTTACAACTAAATGTAATACTTCCTCCTAGATTACCTTGGATATCCAGAGGAGGGAAGATAAAAGAATATTACTAGATCACTTGACAAAACTTGAAATAGTTGATTAGACAAAACTACTGAATGAATGTTGCATTTCCTCTTGTTGATATTCTGTTGTGGCTTTGCCAGAAATTATTCTTACTTCTAGGAGCAGGTATATAAGGAGGTACTCAATTTGCAAAATTATTTAGAATCTTCCATAATAATGATTTGTTCAGAAAAAAATAATTGGTGAGAGTAGATTATCAATGAGTGTAAAATTGAAGGAGAATTTCCATTAAATTATTTGGGGGTAAAAATGCAGTGTTCTATGTAACAATCTCAAATGGCTGCAGACACATAATAGAGATAGAACAGGAGTGGAGGAGGAAGGGAAAAGATGGATTTGAAGGGCATGTGAGCTGAGTGTTGAGAGGAAAGGGGGAAGAACAGAACAAAAGAATAAAGAACAGAGATCGTTAGAGTAGAGCCTCTTGCTCTTGCTCTGGGGAAAGACTTCCTGAATGAAAAGTGCAAACCGAAAAGAAAAAACCACCTCGATTTTCATCTAAATAAGAGTACAGACAACACCAAGTGTTGATATTTCTATAGGGCATATGAACTTTAATATGCTACAGAGTATAAATTTAAATATGTTAAGCAAACCAATGGATATAAAAATGTGGTATTTGTACACATGAAGTATTACTCCTCCATAAAGACAGATAGATTTGAGGCATTTGTAGGTAAATGGACACAGCTTGAGACCATCATGCTTAGCGAAGTGAGTCAGACTTGGAAGGTTAAATATTGCTGATTTCTTTAATTCAAGAAACCCAGAATGCAGGCAATTTATATATAAGAACACTACAATCTAGGGTATATCTTGGCTTTGACACTAAATAAAGATGTAAACACAGTCAAATATTTTTCAGTGGTAGTTCTTGATTGATCATCTGTAAAATGAAATGTTTTGGCCAAACTAATCTTACTGATGTAGGTCTAGAATTCTAAAACAGATAATGGGTTTCTACCTTACACTGATTTCCAAGTAATTTTGACTAGAGAATAAATATCAGCTGGTTTCTCTAATAAAAAGAAAACCAAAGAATAAAAGAAAAAAAGAGAGATAAAGAAAGTAAAGAGATTGACTTTGTGCAGAGGGGAAGGAGACATCTGGGGTTACAGGGTGAGAAGAAGAGAGAGAGGTAAAACGATGAAGATGCAGTACACAAATACCCTGATATCTCAAGCTGATTGTTACCGTTATGTACCATGAGTACATGATCACCAAAGAACAAAGAACTGGTCACCCGTGTGCAGAAGAATGAATATACACTCATATCTCTCACCCTGTATTAGAGTCAAGTCAAAATGGATAAAAGACAGATATTAAAACAGAAGCACGGAATCTGGTGTGCAAAGTAGGTGAAACCATTGAAGACAAAGATGTAGGCAGGGAACTTCTCAACAGAACACCTGCTACACTAGAAATAACGCCAAACATCAACAACAGGGATAGCCAATTAAAAAGGTTTCTGCAGCAAAGGGAACAATCAACAAGGTAAAGAGAGAACTGATAGAATTAGAAAAAAATGCCACTATTCCTTGGACAAAGGCCTGATACCTAGAATAGACAACGAGCTAAAAAATATAGACTCCCAGAAATAAAAGATTTACTTAAAAATGGGCAATTGAAATGCATAGACAATTCTCAGAAGAAGTACAAATGGCCAAAAAATACATGAGAAAAGGTTCAGCATATTCAGCCATTAAAGAAGTGCAAATTAGAACAACACTGAAGTTCTATCATATTTCAGTAAGAAGGGCTGTCATCAAGAACTCAAAAAAAAAAAAAACCCCAGTGGAAACTTATTAGCATGTGGGTAAAAAGAAACACTTCAACATGGTTGGTGGGACTGTAAAGTGGTACATCCACTGTAGAATTTACTACGGAGATTTTTCAAAAACCTGAAAGTAGATATTCCATTTGATCCACCTGTGCCCATTTCCAGATATCTTTCCAAGAGTTTATGTAACAGACACACATGTAAATCCACTGTTATGGTTTGGATCTTCAGTGTCCCATAAAGCCTCCTGTACTTGGGTGTAGTGGGGTAACTGTGGAATCATGTGCTCTTGGAAATTGAGGCCTGGTTGGAAGGAATGGATGTTTATGGCTTGATCCAGAGGGATTGGGTTAATTTGTTGAGGTTCAGGGTCCCCCAAGGCAGAACTTTCATGTGTGTGTTACTGACTTATGGGCCAGGAAGGGACAGAGGGGCACCCACCCTAGAGTGGGGTGCCCAAACTGGCGGCTTGAAGTATTTAAAGAAAAGAAGTAGAAATCCTGTTACAGCTTCTTCCTGGTCAAGCTCTAGTCTTGCCTAGGTCTCCAGACGCTGCTTGTGCCTGCTTTCCCTTGGTTTCTCTCTGCAGTGCCTGGACTGTTCCCTAGCCTCTGCCATGTGCCTTCGCTGTTTCCAGCGACCCCCTGAATGGACTGTGTTGGATCTTCTGAAACTGAGCTAAAATAAATCTTTTCTTGCTTAAGTTGTGGAGTTGGGGATTTTGTCTCAGCAAAGAACAAGTAAGTAACTAAGACACTCTTGTTTGTAGCAGCATAATTCCTAATACTTGAATCACAGAAGCTGCCAAAATCCAAAGTATAAATACATAACAGAACTGAATAAGAGAGATAGGAGAAACAGGAAATAGTTTCCTGCGGAGGGAGGAGAAACATCAGAGGAGTGAGAGAGCAGAAAAGGGAGGAGGGAGAAAGGAGTAAAACTGATGACGACACAATATGTATGTGTATCAATTCATCACGTTGAATGTGAACATTGTGTATTGCAAACACACGCTAAGGAATTGTTACACTTTTGGGGAAAACTCTGTATGTTTTTGCTAGACACTAATATTTAGACATTAATATATATAATGACAATATTATTTAGACAGTATTTAGACATTAATATATATTGCTTCTATGATTGATTCTCAACAGGTATGTAGTTGAAGGTTGAGAATCTATGACCAATATGATCTCTTGCCAACCAGGACAGAGGAGGATCCCGAGAATTGTCACCTTCTAACCTCTTATAACCTGTTTAATAAATAACCAGTACAGAATCCATTATCAGTGTAAAAATATACAAACATTCGTGCCTGAGATTACTCATTATTAATACCGCTCAAAACCTGTGAGCAAAATCAAATACCTCCTGAGGCCTTTCCCATTGACCACAGAGGCCACATGGTAATACACATGTGCTCTTGGCTCCCATGCATGCCCAACCATGTTACTACCATTCTGTCCCTCCTCTACCACCAGAAACCCTCTAATCTAAAGGGCCAAATCTCACAAAGGGCCACTTTAACTGCTGTCATTTGTCTTGAGATTGTGCACATGCCCTTTGGAATCATAAAGGTGTGACAGCCAGAGGCAAACTAGGACATTGGCAAATCCTATTTATGAAACGTGAGCATACAGCCCAGGAACTCTTCTGCTGCTTCTAGTCCAAGTGTCCCTCTGTGTGAACCTTAAATCCCACCCCCTTCTATTGTTCATCTCCTCTAGTCTGTAAAGTCTACCTCAGCATGTAGTTTAGTATATTTGCATGTATTGTCATGACAAGCTAATTATTTCATGTGTAGAATTTTTAAATCCTCAATTAAATTGTGAACACCTATTGTTTGAGAATCTTTGTTAGCCTAAGACAAAACTTATTGAAGCACAAATAATGCTTCTTTTCATAAGAAAGGCTCGTGATGTCTTAACAGACTGTATACTTAAAACCCTTACTCAGCTACACTAGAGACAAGTAGCCTAGGTTAGCTTTTTCTCTCACGAGCCTTAAGATATCTGATTGGACTATATTTTATTGGTCATTAATACACAAAGATAAATGAATTACTCCTTTCTTCATGGGCTGCTGAAACTTCAAATTCCTTGTTTAGGACACTTGTTTCATAGGAACAGTCTTAAGAACATAGATAAATTTGAGAAATGTCAGTATAATGAAACAAAGTATCTTCCTCTTGATTCAGGTGTCTGGTAATAAAACTGAGAATGAAAATGTAAACCTGGACTTGGTGTGAGAAAAAAAATATGAAAGTTATTGTGCAGTGGAAGTGATGGGGAACAAGATTAATCCTCCTTACTACTAAGCTACATTTTATTGCATGATTGAGGCATTTGGTTTCATATGTATGATTTTTTTCATCCACTTAATGTTCTCTGTGAATGGATTTACGTTTTGGAGGTCCTCATGACTTTTGTCTCCTATTCTAAAAATGCAAGGTCTCTGAAGCTCTACTTTCCCCAGTTAAGTCTTGATTGAGTAAACTCAGGGAGTAAGACACCCACTATCATGGTAATACTATCAGCAGTCCAAACAGGGAATTTTCTGATCTTAGCATTCTGGTCGCATGGGATGAACTCTTGAAGCTACATTCAGAGTCTCAGAACTCACCGAGATAATCAAAACCATGTAGGTGAAAAGGGAGAGGATGGAGAGGTAGATCTGGAGTCGCTTTCCACCAAACCTCTTCTTTAGGTATTCTGGCATGGTCATCACCTGCCGAGGCAGACATAAAGATATGCTTTTCTAGATGGAGAAGGGAATGCTCATGACGCTGTTTTTGCTCCTAGAGGACTAAATTAGTTACCAGGAGAGTAATTCTCCCTGGTGTTTGCGGTACTAAGGATTGAACCCAAGACCTTCATATATGCTAGGCAAATGGTCTTCCACTGAACTACATCATCAGTTTAATATTACATTTTTCACAAAACCAGTTTGGCTTCCTCTCTCACCAGGTGCCTTCTCTTTTCCGTACATCCTCTATCCTGTGATCCCACCTGCCATCAGGCCCTCATTAAACCTGAGCAGATTCTGAATATCATGTTTGTAAACAACCACAACTATCAGCCAAATAGGTTTCTTTTTTTTAATGACATACCCAGTATCAGATATTTTGGCATAGCAACTCAAAATGGATTAAGAGACTTTGATAACTCTCCAGAATTAAGGAAAATATGACTTCAGGTTGAGGAGACCAGGAATAGATCCCAACCCTCCTCTGGCCTGGCTCATTAGGCTTCTCTTCATCTCTCCAACATCATGATGGATAAAAACTTCCAGCCCCAATTCTTTTCCCCATGCTTCATCCATATTGAATAATCCCAGGTGCTCACAGGGACCCGTGCACTCTGCACTCTCTCACTCTAGGCTTTGTACACGCTACTCCCTGCGCTCAGTCACCCATCTTCACCTCACTGCTGGACTCCACTCCTTAAGTCTCCAATCAGATGACCCTTTCTAAAGGATTATTGCCTGAATACTAACACTAATTTAGGAGGCTTTCCATTGCCACTGGGATAGTTTAGGAAAGAATTGACAAATTAACTGTTCCCCTTGTTCTTGCTGATGGAACCATGGCTTCTCATTCACAGAAGCATCCCTGACACTGTGCACAGTGTGTGGCCTAGGTCTGAGGCTCAAAGAATGTTTTAAAAGAGAATAATATTCTCACTGCTAACTCTACCCCAGCTTTCCCTCTGGACCAAACTTGTCATTTCACTCTCTGATTCTCTGATTGCTTGCAGGACATGCCTACTTAATGTCCTGTAAGTATCAAATACTCATCGAATACTAACTTCCTACTCTTCTTGTCATTCATGTGGCTCCCCTCTGGAGACGGGGGAGGGAGGGAGGGAGGGGGAGAGAGAGAGAGAGAGAGAGAGAGAGAGAGAGAGAGAGAGAGAGAACCAAACTTGGCCTACTCTACTACTGAAAGCCTCAGGCATTCAGACACCTGGGCTCCTGAATATCAAGTATCACAATTGTTCCTTCCATGATCTTCACCTCCAAGCTACCATAAAACCTGTTACAATAACCCAAAAGCAGAATGCCTCCCTTTCTACTGTCTTCCTCTCTACTCTTCCATTAAACCCACCATCAATAGCAAAAAAACCAAAAACAGACAAACAAAAACCCAGCTCTTATTTTCTCTTCCTTTCCTAGAGACTTAGAAAGGATCATGTGAACTTTTGCCAAAGTCCATTGTCCACTCAGTTTTCTCGGCGAAACTTTCTAAACCACCAATCTGATTGTGGGCTTCAAGTGCCTGAAAGCCTACATTTCCCATTTGTAGGCAGATGTAGAGTATACTTTTTAGAAGTAGAATACACAAGCCTTTTACAATTGAATTCCACTTAGATCTGCAGGTCCACCTTCATTTTCCACTATCTGCATCAATATACTCTCTAGTTCAACTATAACATTATCTGTCTTTTATATATTTCAAGGAAGGAGGGTTTTTAGTTTTGCTGTATATTGCTTTCTCTGACCTCCCATGATTCTACTTTTCTGCCCATAGAGGTGAGCCTTTTCTCTCAGGATTTGTCAGGTTGTCTCTTAGAACCTTTCTTAAGGTGCATGGATGATCTCAACTGGAGACTCTTCTATCAGTCTGACTCTTACCATGGTGGTAATTAGACAGGACCATTATGGATTTTTTTAATCTAGCTATAGCAACATTCTACACTAATAGAACGCATCAACAAAGAATTCGATGTTTGTCAGCTATAAATTCTCAGCAAGATGAGAGCAAGTTACCCAAGTTTCATGACTGAATGGAAAAAAAATGAGTGAATGAATGAAATCTTGAGAAATGTATCTACAAGGTTCTTTCAGAACACCTTGGATTACTCACCCCTGCCTTGATGTAGATGGGGACAAAAAACCAACCTAGAACCAGCAGCAGCAGTAAGGCCTATGAAAAACCAAGATCAGTGTCAAAAACCTTGGCTCGTGGATGTCATCATTTCATGACCTCTGAGTCTAAAAGCAAGCAAACAAGCAAACCAAAGTTTGCTTGGATATTATCCCATTAATCAATTATGAAGGGTGTGGGCTCCTTTCTTCTATTTCTATGATTCAGAAACCACCGTGTTCTGGAGTGTAGAGTGTGTCCAAAGACATGTGGTAGAAATACTTAGAAGATAAAGCCACATGAGCCACACTAGGCTGGTGGAAGATCAGTACTGAAGGACTTTTTCCAAAATTTTTTTTGAATAATCTTGAATGTAGGAGTTATAGAGAGGCGATAAAGTCATGAAAGAGAAATGTGAATATTATTAGTACCCTTTACGTCTTGTCAAGTATAATTATGATAACAATGTAATGTAGCCTTAAAATGCAAGTTTTGTAAAGGGTCTGCACATATAAGTTTTACATTGTTTCAAAAGCCAGTGAGGCAGATAAAATAAATATGATTATTTATGCTTATGCAGCTGAAAGTTGAACCTCATGGAGATTAAGGAAGCCCAAGATCAAAGGTAAAAGAGAAACAGCAGTATTGTTATCTGAAGTTAGGTTATAGGTCCTTTCGTCCATGCGTCTGGAGGTTGGCTTCATTCTGGAGTTCATAGCACTGTCAAAACAAACCTCTGGCCATAGGGCTGATCTGAAAGCTGATGCAGATCGATCCTACTAAGTAAAATGAGGAAAAACCTTGAACGTAAGAAGGGTAAAGGCTTTTGTGATGACTCAAAATCAGAAGAATAGCCTGTTTTAATCTTCCCCAGTGACCCAACTTTCTTCCACACAGATTCTTTCTCTCACTAATATGCACACATATACATGAAACACTAAAATGAATAGAATCAAAGAACAGAAAATACTCAGCTTACTCATGAAGTATTTGTGCTTTGCTTCGCATGTGCCTACTACATCTTAGAGGTATGAGAGGAACAGAGAATGCGGTCTCTGTACTTTAAAAAAGACCCCTGGCTCTGAATAAGTGAACACTTATTGGACTTTCAGTAACACATACTACCGGTAGGCGTTACTGCTATGTGCTACTGGTAAAATAATAGAACAATTAAGAAGGGACCAGGAAGCTCCCTTGGCATATGCCAAGGCCAACCCATCATTCTGACAGAGGTGCCTCCTGCGACAGCTCTCCATACTCTGTGAATGCGTCTTTCCTTGTAATTTCTATACTGTAGAAATACATGCTTGTCTTCTCACTGGAATGTGTGCTTCTGAAATAGAGAACTCCTGTGGTTTTTTATAACATTAAAATATTCTTTGTTTCAATTTCAGGGACGGCAGCATTACACCTTAGAGAAGAGACAAGAGTGTGCTCTCAAATGGTCAAAGATATCAAGTAAACGTGAAGATTGAATTAGATGGAGATGACATTTCTGGTAAAAATAGCTGCCTGTGGAAAGTTCAGATGTGGGTCATAGCATGACTGGAAAATAAGGCTGCAGACATACTGACGATTAGAGAGAGTAGACACGAAGACACAAATCAAACCAAAGAGACATGCAACCTATATGGAGTCTAAGAAAAGCCTAGCATAAAACTTTATTAAAGTATCTGGATGTGGACTTAAATCAAAAGCAAAGCTTCTGGAGTCACTTACATGAGACTCAAATGCTGAGACAGCGATTCCTGAAGCTGCTCCTGTCCCAGCCAGTCCCACGAAATGGCCACTGCCGATGTTACTGGCAAAGAGGGATGCACCCATCTGAAATGCAAAAGAACAATCTGTGATTACAATATCCAACTGGACTTCTTGAGAATGGATGGATGTTGAAGCATTCCAATCATTCCAAGTCAGAGTAGGAGCCAGCAAACCATGTTTTGGGGGGCTAGCTCTAGCCTGCCATCAGTTCTTGCATTGCCTATAAACAAAAATATATTTCATATTTTTGAATGGTTAAAATGGTTGAGAATCCAAATAATGATAATATTTTCTCTGATATGAAGTTAAACAAAATGTAAATGTCAGCCCATAAATAATTTAATTGAGACACAGTCCACTTTTTTGTTTTTTGAGACAAAGTCTTACTCTGTAATCCAGGCTGGTTCGGAATTCACCATATAGCCCAGTCCCACCGCAAACTCATGTCAGTCCTCCTGCTTCAGCCCCCCAAGTGCTGGGGTTTTAGACACGTACCACTATGCCTGGCTTATATGGTGCTGATGAATTGAATCCAGGGCCTTGTGTTTGCTATGCAACCACTTCCATCACTGAACTATGCCCTCAGCCCAAGCTGCTATTCTTAGGATTCTGAGATGAATAGAATTCTCTCTCAAATGGGCACAGATGAGCACCAGTCGTTATCAAACAGAATTTAAGTGTTAGACTTCACAGTGCCACTATCCTTCTTTTAAGCCCTCTGCAAAATCAGTTTTTCTATTTGGATATATGGGACCAGGAAAAGGGATTGAGTTCGTTTGTGTCCTTGAGAATGGCTGAGAATTGCACACTTTATATCTTGCATTTGGTGTGCAATCACTCTGGCAGGACCATTCCCTCATCTTTATTCCCTTTAATACCGTGTAGATAAACCAAGAGATCTATGAAGAAAGCATTTACAGAGGACACAATGTATACCCGTTCTCTAAGTTCATAGAGGAGGATACAGCCTCTACTGCAACTGAAATCTGGCCAATGGGGCCACGTGTCAAAATCCTAAAGAGATGAGAGGCATCACATTTAACGACATGATGCCCTGTTCATAATTACATAAGGCGTAAGAACTAGACAGGCTTGCAGGCAGGGCTGGTGTGATCTAGGCATGAGTGAGGCACTGATGGGGGAGAGCAGAGAGGGGGCAAATCTGGACAGAGAGTAAAGAGTGTGGCCCCAATACGAAAGAGAATGTGTGGCTCCTCGTAACTATCCAAGGCAGAAGCTTCTTAATGAGGACAAGGGGAATAGAATGCAAGCAGAGCTGAAATGCGGGGTGTCCTCAAATGCCAGACGGAAGCCATTCTCAACTGATAGTATCATCTTTTCTGAAGTATAGCCCACAGCCATAAGTCAGGGATTTATGAAAAGAGCTACCAGCAAGTGGACAACAAACATACATCAGAAATAATCAACATCTTCAATTTTTTTATTCAACTTAAACACACATATAGGAAGTTTATCTCCAGGAAATTTTCATCTACTTACTGGCCACCAGGCCATATTTCGACCAGCCAGGAAGAAGCCTCCAATGGTACCTCGATTGGTCTTCAGCATCGCCTGAGCAGAAAAGAAACCGTGTGAAAAAACCGGTTGGACCCGAGATTTCTAAACTCTCCACTGCTCTGGCCACAGTTCTGGCCTTGAGAAGTGTTTCTTGGTAATTCTACAGAGAGATTTTTTTTGTTTTGTTTTGTTTTGTTTTCCCTGAAACTGTAACATAGCAGCCCTCTACTGGCCCTCCAGTGGCTGAGCCTCAAAACAATATTTTTATAAAAACTCAGATCTGAAAGGATTTCAAGAAATCATATTGCCGTAAGCTGCCGTCTATTTTCATCTGTGAAAACAGTGCTCGGTACCACTAAAACTGCTTTTGGAAGAAAAGTTGCAGCCTCAAACCCATTACTGAGAAGTAAGGGGGGAACCGGACACCATTGACTGAAATGTCCAACTCAGTAAGTCAGAAGTGAACAAACAACAAAGGAAAACAGATGAAATCAGATAATAAAAATATGTGTGCTCATTAAACCTGGGAACAAGCCTCTAATTCCCAGTCCTATCTCTGTTCATATGACAGGTTACTAGAAGAATAACTCCACTCGCTGCAAGCATGAATTACATCACACACAAGGAAATGATTCAGGTAGGACAACGACATCTATGAAAACTCTTAATGTTAGCTCAACTTATCATGTCATAACTTTCCCACCTTGAGACACTTGCCCCCCAGCCCTGGTGCCTGCCCTGGCGCCCAGTGATTGCCCACGTACCCACAGCCCAACAGCCATCACCACCACAAAATAGATAATCATGACACAGATGTCAGCTGCATTTCGGATCCTCTCCGACAAGGCAGGCAGCTCTGGGATCCCATTTGTGGTGCTGGGGTTTGTTGTGCTGGCCATAGCTGCTACTGGTACAGTCTCCAGCCCACGTTGTCCCCTTATTTATGTAAGTGCAAGGTTAATGATCAGCTCTGGCAGGTGGAGCAAGACATCTGAGCTATTGATATCTCAGGTGCATGGGAACCTTTAAACTTTTTCTCCGGAGACACTGGCCCTCCAGTGGTTGATGTTGGCCCTCAAGCCAGAGTGTCAGCATGCAGGTAGAAAGTGAAGTTACCATTGACAAGAAAAATAAAATACTTAAGGAGATTTGACCAGACTAGGGAGAGATAAAGAGAAACAAAGTGGGGGAAATACAGAGGGGAGTGGGTCGTTGGCAGACCTCGGTGCGACTCAAGACAATGTCCCTGACAGAAGAGATTCTCAGCCAAAAATTCTATCTCCTGAAAGTTATAGACTTCATGGGTTTTGAAACCCCATATGTCTTTATCACAGGTAATCTTAGTGGACTTCACATGATGTCTGAGGATTTTCAAAGCTTATACAGGAAGCATCACATGTGGAGATTTAGCGGCAGGGCTGTGGGGTAGACCAGGTTGGAGATTTTGATAATGTGTGAATCAGCCCAAAAATATGTTAGGGAGAGGCTGGGGGCATAACTCAGTGGTTTGAGTACCTGCCTAGCAAGCAGCAAGGCCCTGGGTTGAATTCCCCAGCACCATGTAACCTGGGCATGGTAGTGCATATCTGTTATCCCTGAACTTGAGAGACTCTGACAGGAGGATTGCTGTGTGTTCAAGGCTAGCCTGGCCTCTTTCCTGGTAAATAATTTTTGTTGTTCTATATGCCTCCTGTACCTTGTAACTTAATTCTTTTCCAAGGTTTGGGAAATTCTATGGTACAATTTTGGTGAATAAATTCTTTACAACTCTTGAACTGTCCCATGTTTTTTTTTTTTTAGTCCCAAAATTCTGAGGTTTGTTTTCTTCGAGTTATATGCCATCTGTTGCATCCAGCCACCTGATTATCCTTTCAGAGTGTATAGTCATCCCTGAGTGTATGGCTCAGTTGGTCAGAATTATCTTCAAGCTCTGACATTTTGCTCTCATATTGCTCAGCTGGCTTTGATGCTTTCATTTGAGTTTTGTATCCTGAGTTTCAGCCTAATATCCTTTCAGATTTTCTTCTTCTCTATTGAAATGTTCCTTGATGTCATACCTTGTCTTGTTCATCTTTTGTTTTGTGCCTTCTATAAAGTTATTCAACTGTTTATCCGTTAAGATCTTGTTTGTTTGGTAAGTCTCTATGAACTCACTAAACATGTCTTGAATTCTTTTAAATATGACTTCTTTAAAACTGCTTAACCACATGGTACATTTTTTTCTTCCTTTCTTATAAACTCAATTTTTCAGGACCCAGTTTTTGTGGTGTAAGTCTAGAATGTTCCACAAAAGCTTCATGTATTTGAATGTGGTGGGGTTCCTACAGAACCATGAACTGTTGGAGGATATGAAGCCTGACTAAAAGGGCAGATGCTTGGTGTTTGACCTGAAGGGCTTGTGTCAACTTGTTCATATTTGATGGGGTGGGGAGAGACACCCAGGGCAGAGCTTTCAGGTGTGTTTTATTGACCTGTGGGACAGGAAGTGAGAGAAGGGCACCCACTGAGCGTGGGCAGCCCAACTGGCAACTTGAACTAAATAAAGAAAGGAAAAATAAACATTGCTACAGCTTTTTTCTGGGAAACCTCTCCAGATATCCATTTTCCCCACTGCTCTTGGTTTTCTATCTGCCGTGCTGTTCTCCTACTAGACATCAGCCCTGTGCATTTACTGTTGCCAGCTGCCCGTGAATGAAGTGTGTGAGACTTTCTGAAAGTGTGACCTAACATAAATCTTTCCTCCCTTAAGTTGTGGATGCTGGATATGCACATGTCACTGTATTATGCAGTTCTTATTTTTTGTCATTGTATTCATGAGTAGTACAGATGAATTCAGTAGTGTGCTTGCATTTACTTTCCTGAGGAATTTTCATATTGATTTTCACAGTGATTGTATTCGTTTATGTTAACAAATTGCCAACCAAGTTTTTCCCTAAATGCTGATAACGTGATCCTTCCAACGTTGCTTTTTTTCCCCTGTTTCACTTAGGTTATTCTCATCTTCTCTTATTCCAAATTAAGTTCTGTATTGCTTTTTCTGGTTCTGTGAAGGACATTTTTTAGTACCTCAGTAGAAATTGCGTTGAATTTATAGATTGGTTTAAACAATATGGCCATCTTAACAACATTAACTCAACAAATCCAAGAACAAGGGATGGTTTCCCATTTTTTAATGTCTTCTTCAATTTCCTCTCTTTTGTTTTTCAGAGTTCAGCAATCTTTTATAGAAGTCTAACTACTCCTTGGTTAGGTCAGCGTTTAAGTATTTATTTATTTTTGGCTAAAAATTCCATTCTAATTCCAATTTCAGTGCAATGAGTTATCGCTGTGGGCTTTTATCTCTGCTTCTGTTTAAGTTGAAATATCCGCTAATTTTTGAGTGGGCTATCTTGTGGCTATAGTGAGGTTTAACTTGTCTCAGCTACGTGGTGGATGTAGCTCAGCAGCAATGTAGTTTTTTGTTTAAAAACTAAAAAGATAAATATTCATAAAATCAATTTATCAAGGAGGAGAAACACAAAACAGCGGAACAAAAATCTTATTAAAATAGAACAAAGTTAAATAACCTGAGAAGGAATTGGCAACATATACATTAGTAATAATAATATATGGGGGAAATGAATAAGGAGGAAAATGGTCAAAAATTTCTCATAGCTGAGGCATTTGGATTACGGTAACTTTTTGTCCTAAGTTTGTGCCTACTAACATTACAGAACTTCATTTTGTACATTTGACAATGGACTTAACAGTGGATACTTTCCCCAGCTAAGCTATAGCTGACATCTTCAGCTGTATTGACTTCAGTCTGTGTGTTCGGGGATGTGGTAAAGGTCAAGCCATGGCATGGAAGCAGTCTCGCCTCCAAGCCTGAGCTGGCAGGGTCACAGGAACTAAGCAATTTGTCACCCTCTGTCTTGGTGCACTCATACCTGGTTTATTCACAATACCCCGTGTCAGTGTTCTTGCTCCTCATCCGCAGTGGTGGCACTACTGACCGTTGTGTCCTCTCCTGTCCATCACAGTCTGTACTCCTTACCACTCATACCCCTACGTGGGTCCAAGTTGGTCACACTGTTAGCAACTATAGCCTTGATGAGCTATCTGTCTCCTAGGCAATGAAGTGGTGTGTCCGTAGTGAACATGAATTGTGATCACTCTTGAGTTTTCAACTCCCCAGATCAGTTTAGCACTTAACAATGTGACCTCTGTAGAGATGACTCTGGTCTAAAGCACTCTGAGAGTTTACTGAAGGTTATATTGAATATCTTCTTTTGATAAACTTGTTATGCAGGAATATTTACTCTCAGACCCGGTTTCCCATATGAATTTAAATTTTATATAAACCGTGGTTTTCTCCAGTGGCTGAGATTGCTAGCTTGCAGTTATCCTTAGACTAATTTCTCCTTCCAGTGACCTACCTTATGTTGGTGGGGTCTGGTTCTTCTGCCCTCCTTGGGGAGCTCTCGCAGCTAGCTGAGTAATTTTTTAACTATCTCTTTTGATTCCTCTTGCTGTTTAGATTTTCCTGTACTTATTTATTATTTTTATAAGCCTTCACTCACTTTCTCTCCATGAAACATGCTCTTTCCTTTGTTATCCTGTACCTTCTCATTCTCTGAATAATGTTGAGACCACTTCTAACCCACCATATTGCTCCCTTCCTCTCCATCAGAGCTCACAGATACTTATTTTACCCATATATCATAAACATAACTCATTCCATTTGACTTAGTGAGACTTAAACATTCAAAGCAATGCAACAAATACCAGGCCATGAGTTTCTACGGACTGTTACCTGATGCAGAAATTGGAAAATGTGGATTGCTGACAAAGTTCTAAACCTCCGAGGTTATGGGAATACAGTCTCTTTGGAATTGTGTTTGTTGGTGAAAGAAGAGAGTTTAGACTTGTACACGTTTCTGTGAAAGACAAGGATAAGCACTTCAGCTCACCCACTATTGTTACATTTATTTTTCTTTTCTCTCTGAAGGCACACCAAAAAAACCAAATACTTCATTGCATTACAGATATTTACACGTGCAGGGGCATGAAGACACCATTCTCTTACAATCGCATATTTAGAAGAGGTTTTGTTCTGTATTCTGTGCACAGTGATGACAGTCATGATTGTTCACTCATGTGAGACACATTGGTATTGTACGTATTATCTGGTGGACACTGAGTGTCCAACTCTACATATAAATAAATGTTGAAATAGGGGGATGTTCACCACAGTATATAAACTTTCAGATGCAAGAAGAATAAATTCTGTTAATCTAATGTACATCATGGTTACTATATTAAATATACTCCTGTACACTTGGAATTCGCTGAATGAATAGAACCTAAGTAACTGGTCTCATGAAAAACACAAAAAATAAGTAAACAAATACTTTGATAAATGCATTAGTTTTTTCTGTATGAATCATTTTGCAATATATATACATATCAAATCATCGTGTTGTATACTTTTAATGTGTGTAATTTTTATTTTCCATTTATAGTTCAATACTGGAAAACAGAACTTAGGCTTACATGACATCAAGAGACGATAAAAGCAAAAATTCAGCTTGTGTCAAAAAATTAGACAACTCTTCCTATTGCTTGTCTCCTCTTTGTGATACAACAAACTATAAAGTGCAGGTCAAGAGTATTTTCCAGTGATTAAATATGTTGTGCTCATTTAAACAGAGTTCAGGCAAAATAGGCGTGAATAAAGACCACCACACACAGGAGGACAATGGCACTCATGTTCAACACATTTCTCCAAAAGGGCTTCTCTGATGTGTCTGTGAGTTTCTTTGCCAGGGCTTCTTTCTGCTCTTTGGTCAGGCTGGGACCCGTCTTCTGTAAGCCACAGAATAAATCATACGCCCTCTTGAAACATCCACGAGATTTCACAGGAAGATCTGAAACCCAAAATGATGAGGAGTCACAAAAGGGCAATAGACTTCCTTGTCAGTGTAGTACAGGTGACCTCAACCACCTGGAAGTGTCTAAGAAATCCATGAGGAAAATGTAGTCAAATATGACTATTATCCATACAGAAATATATTTGGCAAAATATATTTGGTAAAATAACCATGAATAAAGTAAAAACAAGGTAAATACCGGGGGAACATGTTAGCATACTATGTGACAGAGGGTTAATAGCCATTGCCAGGATTTTTTTTTTCAATAAACAAGGCAGAAAAAAAACCAAACCAAACAGCCTCAGATACACATACTAGAGGGAGAAAGAAACAGTTCAAATAAAAATAGCACAACACCGAAAGCAGTATGGGGGTTTCTCAAAAGATTGGAAGTAAATAATAGGCTAGCCTTATGTGAGTGCACTGGTATAAACAACCCAAAGAATCAGGAAACGTTGACCATTTTGTCCTTGTATAGAAACTAAGCCAAACCAAACTGTCAGTATTTTTTAAAGAAAAATTTATAATTAACGCTGTGGTGATGGTTTCCATAAGTATTTTCATGAGGGATGGAGTTGAATAGTAAATATTATTCTTTCTCATGGACTGAAGATAAAAATGAAGCCAGGATCTTGGTTTACATATGGAAAAGTGAGGAAGCCTGCTTACTAGAATTGGAGGATGTATTTGAGAATAGTGAGAAACAGGTAAGAAATAGTTCAGGCTTGATCCTTGAGCACAGCCATTGTTGATGTTTGAACACAACTGGAGCCAGGAAAGGGAGGCCGGTCTTGAACTGACTACCACTTCCGGAGTTGTCACATGCTGTCCTGCCTGGGTGATCTCTTTTCAGATAGACCAACAGGCAGGTGAATGAGTAAATTTTTATATGTAACAACCAGTTATCTTGTTGCTGAAAGGACAAAATGTTAATGTTTTCATCTGCTGTTAATCAAATAGCTTTTTAAGTAGCTGAGTCACGCAAACAGTATTCCAACATGAAAACCGAATGCAAGACAGACAGTACCTTCGTCAACAGGGTCGTCCACTTCTTGCCTTTCCTCCTGTCTGTCTAAATCAATTCGTTCCTCTGTACTGTCCCAAAGAGCCCAGCACAGACGATAGAGCTAACCAGAGAAGAATCGATAAGTTCGTTAGCGAGGGAGAAATGTTTATATTCACTTAATGCTATCTTTTCTAACTTGGCTTAAAATTTTTTAAATGCACAGAAGTATATAATTCATAAAGAAAAGTCTCCAATCACATTTCTATACTCACTACTTCGTGTTTAATTTCTCTAGTAATAACTCAAACTCCAAGTAATATTCTTAGAATTACTACCTCTGAATTGTGATCTCAGAAAAATCAAAGATTAGCTAACCTGAGCTGGACATCAGCTTCACTCCTTGTCCTATTACACTACATCTTGTATTCAAACATCCACCTTGCATGAGTTTAAATTCTAGTCTTGCTCCAAAAAAGCATCCTCGTTATCACATTTCTGCTCTGCTAAGTCCGCAACACTTTTCGTGACTGTCTTTGAAAAAAAAAATCATTTATATTTATTTCATTTGGAAGTTCAAACTCACAATAATTTGAAGCATAAACAAAGTAGATAAATGATCTCGGTATCAACCTCTCAATTTATTTTCTAATAATTAAAAGTTATACATATGTCTATGCAAGAATTATAAACTTGTCAGGTATGAGATTTTAAAAATTAACAAATACAAGCCCTCTCCTACAAATTATAAAATCCATAGACATCAATAATGCTGGGCTGTAAAAATTTCTCTTATCCTATCATCACTGCACGTTGCTTATAGTAAATACCTTAGCCATGTTGAAAGGCAAAAGACCAACACCATTGTTTAGAATTGTTGTATTTTACTTTATATTACCTCATGTTACCTTACCTTTTTGTGACCCTGGGGACTAAACCCAGGGCCTTTCCACTGAGCTGCATCTCTGGCCTATTTTGGTTTATATTTTGGAACAGTCTTGTTAAGTTGCCCAGGCTGAGCTCAAATTTGCAATCCTCCTGCTTCAGCCTCCTAAAGTGCTGGATTACAAGCCTGCACCAACAAGCGTGGCCCCATTTAAAAAAAAAATCTCTGTTCCAGTGTTCATGTTGTACGTGGTCTTTCACTTATGTTAAAACTGGCCCAGTCCAGATGCCAACTGCTACACCGAGGGGTTACCCACTTTTTAGGCAACAGTAAGTATTCTCCTATTCCTATCTTCTAATAATGGTGTAGGCTGATCTCCTGAAAGCACTGAGAAATGTTTTTGAGTCTCCAGTCTAATTCCTAATTTCTTACTTCACGGTTTCCTGGTGCGTCACAGGTGCAAAATGATTACTTAATTGACTGGCTGGATAGCAATCTCTTAGGGGTTTTTAATTCTAGTGAAACAGTGATTCCATTGACCCGAGACTTGTGCACTTGTTACAGCCTTCGAAGGAAAACAACTCTGACTTTAGAATGAGCATGCGATTGTAAAGTATCACTCACATGTACATCAGGAATTGGTTCTGTTAGGAGGGAAATTCCCAGAACGATCACTACAGACACACAAAAGAGAATGATGGCAAAATACATATAGTGCACTCCGCAGATAATTGTGGGACAGTCACTGGGGGCCACACAACTTCCTGTTCCGTAGGCAAACTCTGTGATCAGGCGACTGAGACCGATTGCAAGCCCAATAACTAGACCCCAGAATACTCCCTGCAAAAGAAATGATAAGAAAATAATTGTTTAGAAGGGACGAGGGAGTGCTCAAGTCAGGCATAACTACCATCCTGCCTCTTTTCTTAATTGAAGGACAAATAGCCGTGAGCACCCATTTTTTAAGTGAAGGAAAACTTCCAATATGTCTGCTTATTAGTGGGATATTGTTGATCTTCCTGGCTCTGAAATGTCATTTCAGGTTTTGAACAATTTTATTTTTAATAGAAATGTAATAATTGTATATACTTTATATAGTTGGATTACATCATTATATATGCCTTATGGAAAGATAAAATTATCTAATCACACAGTAATTAATTCATCCCTGAATATTTTTATTCTTCAACTGTAGGTAGGATACTATAGTCTACTCTGACCAAAGCTGACGGGTTATTTTTTTACTTTTATTTAAAAGCTTATACTTCAGTTTGTAGAATAAACTGAAATATGACATATAACACACAATTTTCAGGGCTGATTATAATTACTTCAGGGCAATTGAAAGAATTTTCTCTGGAAAAGTGATGGTGACTGGAAATATGTACCCCTTGTTTTTATCCTCCAGATGATGTATTTTGAGGAAATAATAAACAATATGACTTTTGGCTCTTGGCACTTTGAGTCTGATTTCCACAGCTCTACTTCCTATGTAAGATGACTGTTGCGGTTTGGATCTGGAATGTCTCCCAAGAGTCTCATATATTTGAATGTTATAGATTGTCTGTGGAACCATGTGCTGTTGGGAGACTGGGGCCTAGTCTGGAGGGGTGGATCACAGGCATGTAAATTGGATTATAAGCATGTAGTGGGGGCTTACCACACCTTCCACACCTGGATCCAGGAGGGGCTGATCACCGGGATGAGACCTGGAAGGATATATAAGCTGCTTCCTGCCTTCCTTGGAGGATTAGACTCATCTTGCCTTGACGTGGCTTCCTGTGTGTGATGTTGTGAGAAGCTGCCTCCACCTCTGCCTCTGCCATGTGCTTCCATTGCTGCCAGCCGCCCCTGAATGGACTGTGACCTTCCGAAACTGTGAGCTAAAATAAACCTTTCCTCCCCTAAATTTGTGAATGTCACATATTGAGTCACAGCAATGAAAAAGTAACTAAGGCAATGACCCAAGGATGTAGATATTAAGCTCTCTAGGCTTACTCCTCATTTGAGATTGCTAATGATGAGACTAACATGTAAGAATCATTAATGAAATGGAAATAGTCCTTCAGAATAAATTAATAGATTATATTATAATGGCAGTCAACATACTTACATACTAGGGTAAGCATTTAAACATTTTACTTACTCATCTAACTCAATCCTTCCAGCAACACATTAAGTCAGGCACTCCACGATTGCCGTGTAAGTGGATCATATCATTTGCTTGGAGTTGGAGTACTCTAGCACAATAAAATGAAAATTGAACCCTGGAATTCTCTCCCCCCTACTCATTGTTCTCAGCAGTATGTCATGAGAGTATACAATAATTTTAAATAAATTTAAAAGCTTTATGATGAATTTACATTTTACAATCACACATTTTTAAGTATCAGGAATTATGGCTTACCACAATTGAAATTGAGAAGGGCCTTGAGTTGAATATATAATATGAAAAAAATTTTTTTCAGTTATAGTCTTTCTGCTTTGTGTGTGTGTGTGTATGTGTGTGTGTGTGTGTGTGTGTGTGTGTGTGTGTGTGTGTTCCTGACATAACCAGGCTGAAACTATTTTACCTTCGGTGCCTTAGAGACTGAACTATAGCTGTCCACCATGTCCAGCCAGAAGAATATTTTATCCTATCTCTTAGTGCTACAGGACAGCTTTCCAGATTTTCACATACCGGCTCATTAACTCTTTTACAGAAGACAGCTAGCAAGAAGACAGCTCCCACCGGAGACCCGAGGTAGCTGGCGATGGACCCCATGTAATGGGTCAGTTGTCCGTTTTGAGACTCTTGTATTACTGGAATCCACAGAATGCTGACGATGATTAGCACAATGATGAACAGCCTGAAGGAAAACAAAATGACAGAAAAGCACCTTCGGCACATCGATTGCATTTCAGTTCTGAATTTATTCTTGAGTTCTTTCCCTGGTTTTCTGACAAAAATCAAGTTCCTTGACTTTGCATGATCCCTTGCCATCCCAAATAATTGTCTGTCAATAAAAATACAGTATTTTCTTGCTTATAATTAGTCTATGTACAACTATGTGATTAAATATTCATTCATAAAATAGTTGAAATACCATCAGTTGATTAATAATTCTCACATGCAATATGTAAACTATTTAGGAATAAACACCACACTATTTCTATTTGTATGGCACAGAAAGTAGTTTTCCATCTTTTTCTATCTCCTAGCTTAGGGGAGTGAGAGGGGTGGGAGGGTCAGAAAGGGAGAGGGAAAGGATTTGTCGTTTTGCCACCATATGTACATGCACAAAATACTCAAGGTCAGTGTAAACATCATGTATTGCGTTTGTACATACCAATAAAATGGGAAAAATTTTTAAAAGAAAAACTAAGTCTATTTTTGAGATTAGAATTAAAGTAGTCTGTATTCTGAAATGCTAAATGTATTAGCAGATGTTGGTAATTGATATTACTACATTGTACTACCTTGAGTATACCAGCAAGTAGAAAGATCTGGTTAATATATTGGTAAGTGGTAAAGTACTTTTAGGGACTCCTGGAGTTCAAGGAGGCTGAGTTGGTCATTTTTGTAAAGCCTGTAAACCTGCTGTGCTTGCTGTTTGAATGGATAAAAAATTTGTTAGACTGTGTGCAAAGTCTTCACCACCGTGTTTTCACCTTAACAGAGGAGTGATGCAAGGATTGATGGGGGCGATTAATGGAAGCAGAGGACAAGGGTACAATGTCTCTCGTACACTTCACCAACTTCTATAGCCTTGCAATAACTAAATGTGATAAATGATGAAAAACCTTAGCATAACGTCTCAAACACACTAAAACTTCAATGAACTAAACATACTACCTTTATTGCAATAGTTGGCAAGCAAGTCACTTGTCTCCCTCCCCATTTAGCTGGAGTTTCCTCCTGTTAATTGCAAAATAAACTCCATAATGTTGTCGCAAGCTAAATGCCCCTGTGTGATCTCTCCCTAGGTTACCTTTCTAAATCTGGTTCTTGTCACACTGCAAGTAACAAAAATCACCTGGTGCATTTCATGGGGTAAACTGCTAGCTACCTTGGGTCTCCACTGGCAGCTATCTCCTGCAAAAATTATTGAATAGGTACAAGAAAATTTGGAAAACTGTTCCAGCCCCTCTAGAACAGTTTCTTCTGAGATAGGACAATATATGAGCCAGTCTGACTCTTTGTTGTCAACAAAGAAACCATGCAAAGTTCATTGACTCTACTACAGATGATGGTGATCAAAAAAATAGCTGCAATTGTAGGTCAAAGGTAGCTAGAAAGATGATCCCGGGTAATGAATAAACTGACAATTTTAAGGCATTGATAGGACATACAACATAGACAATGAGTAGTAGTCCAACACATAGCATTGAGGAAAACAAAATCATTTGAATACAAAAATACTACAGACATAGGAATGCCTACAATGCTTGGATTTATACCCAGGGGGTTACGGGGCTCCCTCCCACACTCCCTTCACAACTCTGCCAAAAGCCACCACCTCAGGAATATTCCCTGAGCATCTATGTTAAGTTGCTACTATCTTCTTATCCTCCTTTAATTTTCTTTCTAGCACCTTGGTCACCTAACGTACCATGAATTTATTAAGCGTCTATTTTCCTCACAAAGGCAGATATACCACGAAGAAAGAATTTTTAAATATATTGTTTTCATATTTGTATTCTGTGAAATTGTAGGCATCAGATAAAATAGTAAAGAAAATATAATTAATTTATCAATGAGACTTAAAGAGGATTGGTTCCCAAGATCATACGATTATTAGTGAGACTACTACACCTTGAGCTTCATGACCACATGACCTCACTAACACAAAATGTCAATGCTTTACTGTTAACCTACTCTTGCTAAATTTATAAGTAATCAAGATCTGGGTCAACTCAGGTCCTTGGGTTTTCATGCTAAGTGTTGAATATATTAAATCTGTTGCCGCCATCACCGGTGAAGCACAATATTTTAAATAGATGGCGAATTTCTCTTGACACCAACTTGACAAAAACGATCAGTACTAATGCCCGTAGATACTGAACCTGTGTACTACATTGACAATGTCTCTACTATGGAAACCCTGAAGCCTGGGTTCTTGGGTTATCTTACTCAGCGTCCAAGCCATGACGGAGGAGGAGATTCTGGTCTCCCTTCCCTCTAGCTCCCAGGCTTCCAAATTAACTGAAGTTCTAAGCCACTTGCCTTCACGCTACAAACACATACACGTGTATATTGCTAACACACCCAGAAAGGATAAAAGAAGAAGGTGGTATCTATTATCACTTTTCCTTAGAATTATTATCACCACTCTTTTAATTATTTTTGCATGAATTATAGCTCCTTTATTTTCAAGATATCTTCACGTATTCCTTTTTAAGTAGAAGTTAAAGTGTGGGTGCTCATTTTTAGAAACATTACTGAGCTAAGGTGTCCATTATGTTTGACACATACATGCCTTGTGTATGTATAGTACTTTAAAGTGCTTTAAAAGTGATGTGGCAATATAGATTTTCCTTAAAATCATGAAGGGGGAAAATGAAGAGACTATTTTCCAATATTTTTACTTATTTCCTTCCAGCTTATTCCCTTTAAGGCACCCAGCTTGCCCAGGGTTCCCTAGGTTGACACAACTCTCTAAGCAACATCTTGGAATTAGATTCTCCCTTGAGTCCATCCCTTGACCAGTGCTTAGCAAATGTAATTTATAAACTCCTTTGTGTTACTGTGTGGAGAACATAATATAGTAATCTGTGAAATGTGCATGGAAACTTTTAGGTAGAGCACTAAACAGCCAGAGTAAGTGGGCATTATAGCCCATCGCAACACTGATGAGTTCTGTGAACATGTGATTCCAGAAAGAAGTGTCAATCAGCGGCAACTAAAGTTCTAATTAAAAAACTACATATGACTCAATTTTTCTATGTGGAAAGAGGCAGATTGAATTAAATGTTTTCTAGTGATCCGTCTCTGACTCTGGAACTTTGCGTTGTAGCCAAGACTGTGCTGTTATGTCCACACTTCCTTGGTAGAAGCCAGGAAGCCCTCACCGTCCCACTATGAGCAGCTCTTTCTCTGATGCCTGCTTCCGAATCCTGGAGTAAAGGTCCATGGTAAAGATGGTGCTGGCGCTATTGAAGATGGAGGTCAGGGAGCTCATGAGAGAGGCCAACATGACCGACAGCATCAGGCCCCGCAGTCCTGGGGCCAGGAGAGGGTTCAAAACACCAGTTAGAAGCTGGACTCTATAGCATACAAATGTACTGTTAAAGCAGAGAACATTCAAAGATCAAAGTACACTATCATATAGAACACTGATTCACTAGTGTCATTATCAATATATACCATGATGTGGTATTTTTTGCATATTTTCTGGATATTTAAAAACAGTGAATGTAGTTCTAAATCAGGATTAAGGGTCAGTTTGGGTGGGGAAAATGGAAAACAGAAGAGTAGGTAGAATAAAGAAAAGTGAAACAAAAATCCAACCAAAGACCAGAAGAGAGCAGACACGGTTAGGCAAAAGTAACACAAAGAAGCTCTAGAGGAAGAAATGAAAAGATAAGGAGTATGTCACAGTGGAGTCTGTGACTTGACTACTAAAAAGGCAAAAGGAGCAACTCCGAAGAAAAAAATACCAAAACTATGAAAAAAAAAAAAAACGAGAAAAAAGAATAAGGTCAAAGAACAATTACGGTGAGTCCAAAGTCCAAAAAATTTTTCTGTCTTATTTGAATAAATAATCACCCTCCAGTTCCTGTGGTTTTGATGTCCACTATCCACCAAATACGGATCAGGAAAGAGCAGTGGTTGAATTGTGTCCTGGTGAGGATCCCTGTTGGATCCTTACACAGTGGGCCTGGTGTGACTTGTCCCGACTCTTCTAGTGTCCCAGCTCGCAGGGATGTATTTCCTTCTTGAGGGTCCTCCTTCCAGACTGAGGTGCCTTTCCAAGTTCATGTGCGGTTGAGGGGAGCCGAAAGCACACTGCGCTCGGCGCTGGGAGCTGGCCTCCGCTCGGGCACGTCCACATCCAGCTCCTTGGGCAACTGCTCCTGCTGACCCGGCCTCTCTTCCCTGTGGGCTTAGTGAGGCCGACCTGGCTCTCCACAACCCGCTTTCACTGGGCCTGAATTTTCCAAGTCTGCAGCCTGTTCTCCCTTCTCTGCAACTATTTCTTATGACGCTCCCTCGCAGTCACGAACCATTCCAAAGTCCTGGAGAGTGTCATGTCTGCAGCCTGTTTCCCAGAACAGCTCAAATGCCTTTCCTTCAATGTCTCCCTAGTGTGGCACCGTCAGATTACCTCTCCTGTCCCTCCTAGGACACCCTTTCATCAGGAGGACCCACACTGCACTTGTACCTTTCAGCTGTCGGCTTCTCCGAGAGGCTGGCTACCATTCAGCGCTGAGGCGCCCAGCCCTCTGGGCCTACCTTGCTTCTCTGGATAAACACCGACTGGGGCTGATGCTGTGGCCTGAGGCAGTTTCCTGTCTGGTGACCTCACATCGCCGAAGCTTTTTTCAGTCTCTACAGTCTCCAAGAATTTTTCAACTTTCCTCCTGGCCTCCTGCCAGTTCTGGAAGCTCCACTCCCATCTCAGGCTAAGCCGTGAAGGTGTTTTCTTTGCCGTAGCTTTCTTCGTGTTTGAGCCCTGCCAAGCTTCACCACCATCTTGACTCTGCTACTTCAAATGTGTTTAGCTGAGCTAGAAGAGTCTTGAATCTGAAATATCAAAACTACTTCCAAAATAAACCTTTTTCAAGCCCACCATATGATTGGCGCTGTGAAGATAGTGCTTAAAAGTGTCAAAATAGACCTGAATCAGTAGAAGTGTTACCAAGGACTATTTTATAATTCTTAGCCAACCTATTACTTGGCCTCCAAGGCTTTGTGAACATGGACATACACTTACCAGCAGGCATCAGTTCCAGCACCAGAGTAGCGTAGGCATAGTTTGAGCAGCCAGCCTCAGTGCCACAGTGTTTCACACATTCTGAGGGTACGACACAGGCCACCATATCTGAGGAGAGATGCAGGACTGAGTTCACTGAGCAGGACTCACCCAGGCGCACTCCACAAACACCAAGCAAGGACACAAGATATGAGATCAGGGGTGAAAGGCAAGATAGTTGCCTGGATTTCATATTTAACTTTTGGTCAAAACTGTGGAATTGGTTACTCTTTGCTCAAAAGTGAATCTCTGATAGATCGCATGCCTGTAGCTCTTTTAGCTCCACTTTGTCTGACTTATAGGGTCAGAGGTCCCCTGTAGATGAGCCAGAACCACAGAATTAGAGCAACTAGGGAGGGCTTGTCCCTAAGTTCAGGAAAAGAAACAACAGGATAAATTCTCCCCGGAAGTGATGAATTCCAGAGACAAACAAGACCAAAACTCCGGAAGCTCCATCACACTCTATCCAGAGTCATGCACCTGTATCAAGGAAGGCGCGCCACTTCGGATGGCCAACTAGGTGGCAGCCCATGAGTGATGACACCGCATCTCTGTGGCAGCTGCACAACATCTCGATGAGTCTGTGTTCATACCATATTATGATAAAAGATGGGAAAAATCTATAAAGAACCACCCAGAACAATGACATTTTAATATTTTCCCCTAAATTTTTTCTACTTAATCCCTGCCCATAGAGAAATAAATTTTTTGGTCATCATTAAGCTAATATTTTTGTAGAATCATTCCTACACTAAATTAATAATTTCTGTATTTCCCTTATTTTGAGATAGTGTCAATGCCTATGCACAGTTTCTACAGCAGAGGTGTAAATGATTTTTTTACATTTTTCCCATTTATTGCTATGTATAGGTACAATACATAATATTTACATCAATCTTGAGTGTTTTGTGCATACACATATAGTGGGAAAATTACAAATCCTTCTCCTACCTCTTTTAGACCCTCTCACCCCCTCTCCTCCCCTTCAGTTCCCAATATTCTCCTCAATTAGTTCAATGAAATAATTGTGATCTTGGTTTCTCATATTAAAGAAACCATTCGATATTTAATGTTCTCCTTCTGACTCACTTCACTGAGCCTGATGGTCTCAAGTTGCCTCCATTTACCCAGAAATACCTCCCATCTACCTGTCTTTATAGATGAGTAGTATTCCATTGTGTATAAATACCACAACTTACGGTCAAAGGAAATGGATAGGCAGGTCTCAGATGAAGAAGTTCAAATGGCCGAGAAGTACATGAAAAGATGTTCAACATCCTTAGCCATTAGAGAAATGCAAATCAAAGCACCACTCTGATACCATCTGACTTCAGAGAGATTGGCGTATATCAGGAACACAAACAGCATGCTCCACTGGGAGAGACCCTGGGCTCAGCTGGTACTGAGGTCACTGGGCTAGGCTACACACTAAGCAGCAGCTGCCTCCATGAGTTCTTCTGCTGGAGAATTTGGAGCATTTCACAAAACGGCAGTCTCTAAACTTGTACCCTGAGCAATGCTGAGGTGCAGCGGAGGTTCTTCTGCTTCTTCTACCTATCTCCAGTTCTGCATTGCACCATTTTGCTACCTGGTTTAGGTATGTTTCCTTGCTTGTTGTGCTACCACTCTGCAAATATCATGCTCCTAGGAGTCTGGGTAGAAGAGCAACTCGTGAGGGCTGCTTCTTCTACCTCCTAGGATACTCAAAATATCAGAAAGTCCAATTTTAGGAGTAATTTTCTACATTAGTACTGACATCAGAATTACAAAGCATTTCCCCTGTTAGCTTGACTCCAAACATTGAGGATTGGTGATGTTCTATAGTCGTCGTAGAGATGGACTGTATTAGCTGGCTGTCACTGTGACCAAATACCTGGCACCTGCTACTGAGAAGAAGGGGAAGAAGAGGAGGAGGAGGAGGAGGAGGAGGAGGATTTATTGGGGATCATTGTTTTGGTTTCTTGTCTTCTGCCTCCACTGCTTCAGGCCTGTCGTGACGCAGAAATGTCATGGCAAAAGCATGACAACACGGGAAACCGCTCGCCTCAGGAAAGCGATGAGGCAGAGACGAATCTCAAAACAGTCAGGGAACGAGAAGCATGCCTGGGTGACTTATTCCAATTTGGCCTGATCTCCTAATGGCACGTGCGAGTGTGAACTCAGCAGCGGATCACTGCCATCATGATCTGGTCCTCCTCTTTGGGCTCCGCCTCTGAACATCGCTGTACCAAGGATCAAGCGCTCAATATATGAGTACTTCAGGGGAATGCTTCATATCTAAACCAAACTAGGGACCAAATATTTAGAGTGCACCTAAAAACTTGGTCAAATTTGTCATCAAACTCATCCCTAAGAGCTCATCCAACTCACATTTCCCCAGTTCTTACTCAACTCTTGGGGACCTTCTACTGCATTCTCTCAACTACACCACATTAAATCTGCTCGTGAAACTAGTGTTCGTTGTGTCGACAGCCTACAAGACACACAGGAGACACGAAAGAAACATGCACCTAGTGTCAAATATGTGAAATCTCCCCGCCTCTGTTCTTCTCCACACAACTGGTTCCCTCTATTGGGAGATGACTTTTACTTCTTTCCAAATTGGGTTTTCTAGTAAAACACCGTTTTAGTATATCTTAACAAGATTTGGAATTTTAGCATTAAAAGAACCGTATATGCATTCAGGAATGCGTAGCTGACCTGTGTACAGAATCCGGCTGATCATCCCGGGCATCACTATCAGGAACATGGGCAGCACCTTCAGGCACCCACACATGATGCAGGCTGCCTTCACGTGGGTCATGTTCTTGCCAGATAGGCAGCGCTGTACAATAACCTGCCAGGGAAACATGGCAGACTCATAAAAAAATGAATTCAGGGAAGATAAACCTTTCTTTTTAGTTTAAAAATTGTCATGACTATTGGAAAGTCCTGGACTTTCAAGTATGCATATTCTAGTGATCTCCAAGTACAGCTATGCTAATTCTTCACAGACTGCATATGGAATACGAATATTTGAAGAGTAGAAGTAAGTACCAAAATACTTAATTGAAAAAGATGAAATATCTTTTTTCTAAGGAAAAATAAACAGTAGAGACGAGAGCACAGGCAAGTATTTTTCATAAGCAGCCCAATGTCCGTGTGGATATTCAAAATAGAAACTACATGTATTTTAGTAAGACAAGAAAGCACACATATACTCACACACTCACCTGGTCTGCACACCAGTACCATATAGCTAGAATGGTCATTCCAATGATCAGTCCTGGCCATGGAATATCTCCATTGATCGGGTCTCGGAAAATGTGAAAAGCTTCCGCCTGAGGAGTGTAGCACTTGGGGTTGATTGTCATGTTATCGCCCTCAATTACAGATGGGATGGCATTCATGTACTTCTCCATAAAGCTGTCATAACCTCCAACTTCAGCGAATGCTGAAAAAGCAGCAAATGAAATACCTTATGACAATTTAGATTGTCTGTTGATTATGTCTGCAGGCTGCTCAGATCCTCACCGGCCTTTTCCCAAGATCCACGTGTTTCCGGTAGCTCTGGTGTCAACAATCGTGAAAGCAGATTGATTTTCATGAAGAGCATGAAGGAAATAGCTACGTAACCCGATTTCTAATGACCCTTTTTTAAAACAAACATGAAAGTAATCATTCCTTTATTTAGGTAAAAAAAAAAATTCACAAGACATAAAATATGCGAATTCCAAATTCTGTAACACATTTGAACCATGGGGTTTAGAGAATTAGTGAGTGTCTATGTCCACCCCTTATTTTTAACAATAATTTTATTGTAGTAAAAAATTAACATGATATAAAATTTAACATTTTTTGTAAATACATGGATTCCAGATTCTGTAACAGATTAGAATCCTGGGATTTGGGGATCATTAAGCAGCTATGTTTATCCCATTTTCAGAGCTTCACCCCTTTCCTATCTGATCATTGCCTCTCTATCCTGTCATGCAGGCTGGGGACTTTTTATGTCATTATTTTTGTGCACTTCGTAAAAGGGACACCAAACTATAGTCAGTCTTTTGTGCGTGGTCCATTTCACTGACCATTATTGACTCAAGGTGGCCCCATTTTCATTCAAATGCTTTATATCTGTCTTTCTTATGGCTGCATAGTATTTCATTGTGTATAGGTACCACATCTTTAACCATTCCTCTGTAGATGAGCAGGAATGTTGTTTCCAGGATTTGGCTATTATGAATTGTGCTGCTATAAACATGGATATGCATGTGCCTTTTTGGTGTGTTGACTTTATTTCTTCTGGGAACATGTTTTTTTCAATGTGATTTGGTGTCTAGTTCTATGATAAAAATTATGAATGGCGCAAACCATCACAAATGCCAAATACTCTGAAAGACCAGGAAGAAACAGTTTCTCTTCCTGATGCAGAGGTTGGCTGTTTTGACCTTATTTACAGTTTTGTTTCCGGTACAAACTTATTCAGCCTTTTGTAAACATGCAAAAACATTCGGAAGGGCACAGGACAGAAATGCAGGGTAGCAGTTTCAGCGTAAAAGTGAGATATGGAAAGTCAGTGCGTTGGGTGTCTGGGAAGGCTAATTACGTGTACCAGAGAGTTATAGTTGATGTCAAAAGGATGAGCCTGGGTACCTGGAGCCATTTATTACAGCTCCAAATAATGCAGAACTCACCAGAGTATCCTAAAATTGCGGAGTTGAAATTCATTTCATTCTTTATTATTTTATTGAGGATCTACTACGTACCAAATAATCTGGAATTACTCAAAGCAAATTATCAAGGCTGGATCTTAGCCTAGTGAAAGATAAGGGTGCTATAAAGAAATGTATCTTTTCTTAAAAAAATAGAATTTGCAAAAAAAGAGAGAGCAAGAGATGAATTAATCACAAAAATAAAGTTGCTCTGTTGATGCTTCATTAGAGGAATAGGCTTAGAGAGCCCTTATCGGGAAGTATTACATGGAGGTGAAAAAGTGAAAGGTCAGGTGAAACAGATGATAATTCTGGCTAGCTAAGTAGAAAGCACACAAGAAGGTAGTACTGGTAATTGCTTCCATAGCAGCACTCTGAAAGAGAAATACTCTGCAGTGATGCAGTTGCTCTAACCAGCTGTGGTTCACATACTAGTCACTTAAAATGTCAATTAAAAACAGAAAAGAACCTAAGATTATTGACTTTTAAAAAGCCTCAACTAAAGGCATCTACATTGTTTTGAAGTCACATCTGCAAATCTGTTGTCTTTATGTCACCTTGTGGTGCATGTCTTCAAACTCTAGTCAGGTGCATGCGTATTTATTTCTGTACAGCTCCACTAGGTGGCGCCTCTCTCTACAGGACAGGAAAGAAACATTGGTTTTCACTGTGTAGATTTTTTTAATAGAGGGATAAACAAACAAGGTAAAAAAGAAAATAAAAATCAGCATGAGATAAAGTAGATTGACAAATATTGCTTGTTGTGATGACTTGAAAATAAGGTAAAATCATGGTACTGATAAAGGGAAGTCATGAAAAGGAATCAAAATTATGCTTTTATACCCAAATAGATTGCATGCTGCATTTCATGCATTAATTCCAGAACACTCATAATGAGTTTTGTAGTAAGTTACCTAAATTTTTTCCTGATATTAATCTTCCATTTCATGAAAGTTCTATTAAATCAAAGATTGCTATGTTTTCAATTCATTGCTCCATGTCAACTCTTTAATACCAAAGTTATTCATTACAACCACAAAGACATTAAGTTTTTAAAAGATAACTTAAGCAAAAACTTTCTGAAATGCAATGCACTAGGGACCCCATTCCAGATATTGAGAGCATTTACCGTTTTAGCCTTTGTTTATAAATAAAGACACCACTGCACCTCCCCTCCTTCGCCTCAATTTGATAAAAACAATCCAAAAGAAAATCTCCCCTAATTTCTCATACAGTAGGAAAGAAGTTAGGCAGACATCTTTACGTTGGGATTTATATAAACTAGAGAAAAATATCACCAATACCACAGGGAGGTAGTAGTATCAAGCAGATAGAAACATGGCCTGTGGTTTTGGGAACTATGGCACTGCACATGTGGTCATAACTTACCAAAACCCATGAGAATACAGGAGCCAATCACCATGATGAATGCCTGGAGTGTGTCAGTATAAATCACTGAGGCTAAGCCTCCTGTGGGGAAAAGACAAGGAAACAGGACATTTTATCCCATGTCTACTAATTTATCTGTCTTCAGGTTCTTTTTTACCCCATATCAAAATGATCCCCAGAAAGCATAGCGATCAACAGCTTTTGGATGAGCCACATGCTTGTCTTGACAACATTATCTCCTTGGTACTTACGTTTTTCGCTGATTTCCAGTTTCTCTTGTATTGCTCTTAATGTTTCAAAGAATTAGACTGGAGCTTCATCTTTTTGAGAATTTTTGAACGTTGTGTAAGGACAAAATGTCAAATTTGGTATCATGCAAGCTCACCTTCTCCCTTAATTACCCCCATTTAATGCAGTGTATCAGTCCTCAAATCACCTAACAAAACTTCCTACTCTAGTGTCAAGATACATCATTATATTGTTTGTTGAATTCTGAAATATTTATTTACCTGGGAAGTATGTCCAGCAAAACATTTCCTTTGAATTCTAGACTTGTTTTTAGAGTGCATGAGACATTAGACTGCCACAACTGGCTCATGAGATCCTGCTTGGACTATTGGCCCCACACTGTTCCCACATTCAACCCTACATCTGTGTCAGTTCTACATCTTGATCTCATACTCATTTGAGCCTGACTTGGAGTTTTCCAGTCTCAGACTTGGGTGGGCTTCCCATTTACCTGAATATTTCATCCACGTGATATGAAGACTCTAAAATGACAATTTAGGTATCAGGCGTACAGCTGATCTAAAACTCAGGCTCTCCACCACAGCCACCAACATTATTTTACTCAATCAAGCTACTCACGGTAAATATGAGGATCCTTTTTTGGTCTACTCCAGTTGTGGTTTTGGTTTTGTGCCTGACTCCAAAACTGGGACAGGTATGAAATTCTTATCTTGGTAACGTCAAGTAGAAGACTAGCATCACTGATGACATATTGTAGGATGGACTCACCAGTGACGGTGTAAACAGCAGTGACAGCCAAGAGGATGAAGATGGCCACGTAAATGTCCAGTCCCAAGGCCAGCTGGATGAATATGGCTCCAGAAAATATGTTTGACTAAAAAGAGAACAGGACATGCATTTCAGGACTCTGTTTTCTCTGTTTGAATATCCACGTCCATCCACCTCCTTTCCCTGCAGACTCACTCTTCCATCTGAACTTCCCTTAGATGTTCCCCCAGCAAAAGCTGCCACAAGCCTCGGGGATTTTCACTCTTCTGCCTGTATTTTCAGAGCATTTGGTTTGTTGCTTGATCAAGGCAGTTATCAAATAAGGCGATATGTCCTGTGAACTTTTTTCTATACCAAAAGGCTTACAGAGACCAAATAATTGCTTATAAAAGCCCTCTTAAATTGAGTATTTTGAAATATATGTTCTTGAAATTATTATCATTATTTGGCAATGAGGACTTTTACGATTATAAATGTTTGTTGATCATTTTCTAAAATTTTGTACAGGATTGGGTGTATGTCAGTAGGTGACTGGGGTAATGTTTCTTTGTTTTCTGTTCTAGAAAAGATGGAGCTGCCAAAAATTTTATTTCTTCCTTGAAATCTTGATAGGATTCATCTTATTCTATATTTCCCTCAACTACCCATAACATAGCTATTGCTATAATCATTTTATATTTGAGAAAACAAAGGCAATGAAAAATATTTCTAAGTCACCCATAGAGCAAAAGGTGGAATTTCATCTCTTCATTTTGATCCCAAAGTTTTTGATGTTACACCTAAAGTCACACTGCTATTATGGGATCCTAATTACGTATATCAGGACCGCTTGGACATACAGACAGTTCATTCTAGGAAGACACTGATGGTGACATCATGGCTTTAACCACCTTGGCCGTCTACACTGAATGATTATATGGCCAGTCCAGCAAAATAAGACAGTTCCATCAAGTCCAAAATGTAAGCTGTAGAAACAAAACCTCAGCCCCAATGCTCACATGACAGTAGGATCTGACATAAAGAGAGAGAAACAATGGCTTATATGAAGAAGGAACTTACACATACTCATGTAGCCAGTGGATATTTGCTAAGAAACACAAGGGACTAGAGATGTGAACATCTGAGGATAAATGTGCTGTGATGCTAAGCATAGTCTAACATTAAGTTCACAGAGCAAAAGTTGGATAATCAGATTTAATACAATATCTATTGGTTTTCACAGAGTAAGTATGTAGTATATAAGAAGATATGCCTTTATATTGGGTAATAAGTCTATTTAGGATGGTGAACACTTTTCCAAAGTGTACAAGGGACTGTTTAATTCTGTCAATGACATCAATCTACATAAGTCTTGATGAGGATTCCAAGTCTTCATATTATTAAGGCTAAATTAATTAAACTTTTTATAACATCTATAAAAGTATAAGTCTTGATGAGGATTACAAGTCTTCATATTATTAAGGCTAAATTAATTAAACTTTTTATAACATCTATAAAAGTATAATGGTAAGTGTTGCTGACTGTATGTTAAATATAATAACAGACTTATGATTCTATGTTTTATCTGTTCCAAACTGTAATATAATGATAAGATGTGCCTAAACTGCTCTCTGTTCCACATAGCTCCACTTTAATGACCAAAAAAGATTGGATATTGGTGCACATGCGCGCGCACACACACACACACACACACACACACACACACACACGACCTGTTGGTTCCATTACATTATTAGTCAAAATTATTACTTAAATATGCAATGGTAAAATAAATACCTCAGATATATTTCAAAAGTTATTATAAACAGTTTTGCTTTGGATAGTTTCATTTCAAACATTTTTGCTGTCTTTTCTCCAGATCATAACAAAAGACCTAATCCAGGGTCTTAAGTTAGTCATTGTTAACTATGGGCCAAATAGAACAAAACGTAATCAATGGACTCCAGGTAAACTAAGCCTAAGATCTATTGGTTCTTCATCTCACCTTCCTTGGTAAGAGCTAATAAGGAGAGGTTCTAATCCCCAAGGGTCTGAAGTGCCTGACAATTGTCACAAAGACCCGACCAACATTCTAAATTGCCCTAAATCTATGTAAGTATAGCCTAACAGACTTACCAGATAAAATCCAAATTTCGATTGTTCAAAAATAAAAGGCCCTGTCTCCAGTTGTTATTATATTATATTAATTTTAATTAATATCTACTCAGTTGCCTCGCTGAGGTTGTGGTTTTCAGATTCCAAAAGCCTGTTTCTACATGGTGGCCAAACAAGAATTTCCGGGACTGTTCAGAAAAATCCTTGGTCTTTCACTTTTTGCAAACCACCTTTCGCTTTACACTTCAACCAAATACAAGCTGTAACATTTGATAGATCAGCAAACTCAAGGTGCCTTTGCAACGTCTCTGTTCAGATTGAAGCAGTTTCAGACATGATGATTTTACAGTAATTCGACTTTTTTGCTCTCTCAGAAAAGATGTGGTGAAAAAAAAGAGTTAGCGTTCTTAATGTCCTCATTTGTCAGATGCAGTCCAGCCCCACATGTGCTCAATGACTAAGTATATGAACTTCTGCTGAAGATCCATTCGTGTGGACCCCAAAGAGGCTCATGGTATTCACCTCCAGCTGCATCCTTGGCTCAGAACCACAAGTTAACAAATTCAAAACCCAAGCTTTACATATAATGCGAAAAAAAAATCTAAGGTGACATAAAAGTTTGCCTTGATATATTTCCTTAATGACAAAAATAGTATTTGATCTTAAAACTTTAGTAATGTTACGCCTTTATTAATCATGTCTGATTAGTTCCATTAAAAAGGTGCTATCATTATTTGGCATAATTAGGATTTTTAAAAATATAATGATGACTCCGGGTTTTAGACTGTTAAAGCCCTAATTTAAATCTAGCTAAGGGAATTCCCCTTTCTGAAAGAAAATGGCCAACACCTGTTAGTGTAGCGTCCAAGGCTATTGATTGCTTAAAAAGCTCGCAAAACGGGCTGGAGGAGTGGCTCAGCGGTTAAAGCGCTTGAGCTAAGCGCTAAGTCACGTGCTAAAGACCCCTCCACCCCCCCGCCGAGTTCGTATTCCCCAGCACCACATAAGCTGCGCGCGTGGTGGCGGGCGCCTGTAATGCCAGCACTCGGGAGGCTGAGGCGGGAAGATTTGCCAGCCTGGCTCGCAGATCGAGACCCTGTCTGAAAAAAAAGCTCGCAAAAGCCTCTGTCTGAAAAAAAAAGCTCGCAAAAGCCTCGATAAGGTAAGTGAAAGTATTAACCAAACTGTAACCGTTTTAAGAGCCCATGTTCCTTGATTGAATATATTCTCAAGGTATTTTGTAATACATTTGAAAAGGATAAATTCATTTAGTATACACACTAAATGACCTCCCACTGGAGTCCTATCATGCTCCTTGGCTCTTCAATTAATAATAAGATAATTGTTATCTTCTACCTCTTTATTTCCACTTCTGTCATAAATGATATTTAGATGGCAAAAGATGATTGTTTTGAAAATTTTTCAAAATAATATTCTATTTTCATCTGATTTTGTTCCATAATGTGACTGTTCACTTGCTTTTCCAAACTGGAATCTGTTATAACACCTACAAAGTGGGGGGACTTTTAATTTCTAATTTTAGACTTTAAAGACCAATCTTTTGCTAAAATTAAAGCTAGTTGTCCCACATGAGATTATAGTGATGAAATCAAACTAACAACAACAACAAAACCAACCAACCAACCAACAAACAAAAAAACCCTAAAACTAGGTGATAATAAAGCATCCCAGATTCTTCAAAACAGCAAATAGTTCACGAAGTACAAATGATTATAGATGCAGTGGGAAAACACAATCAGTCTGGTTAAGAAGCAAGATGGTGCAATGGTTTTGTTTGCTTGTTTGATTGGGTAGGATCTCTCCCATAATTCCCACTTCACGTCATTAGACCAGGTTGTTCTCTTTTAGGCATCATAGTCCTATTGTATGTCACCTGTAAATGTTATGTCAGATACAGAGGATGAAAAAAAAATAAAACCTGAATTATGGTAGCAAGTAGACCTGATCTAATCCAAGAGATATTTTCTTTGTGGTTCTGCCAGCTACTCCTTTATTGCTGCCTAACGCCACTTTGCTGCTTACCAATAAGCCTCCTCATCCTCAAACCCTAGGGGTGAACCTTCCTAGTAATGTAAGATATAAAAATAATATTCTGCCCATGTGAGCACAAGATGCAATGCTTGTCCAACATGGGGGGGAAACTGAGAACTGAACTTCTCCCCAGATAGCCTCACAATGAGCCTGCCATGATCAGCTAGTTGAATTCTGGAGGACCTGTGAGTGATTGGAATGTTTTGCATAACCAGAATACCGCAAGCCATTGTGGCCCCTTTTCATGGCCACATCCATTGTCTTCCTCCTTTGTATCTGACTTAACATCCACCTGAATGCCTATTCATGCTCTTTAGAACCATAAAGTTATAGATGGTACAGCCAAAGGAGAACTGGAAGGTCATCAAAGCAAACTCAGGTGTAGAATACGCCATCACAAAGCCCTTGCACCTGGAGGCTCATTTGCTTCCCTCTTCCTCTTTTAATTTTTTTTGTTATGAAGATTATTCAGTGGTAGAACTATGAAATCAACTTTCACTTCTACCCAAAAGAAAAATCTTCTTTTTTGAGTGTGTATAGCAGGTCTCCCATGCTTGTTCATAGACTGTAGTTCAGGTTGTACTTTAGCATGGTTTTAGTACATTTGCTTGTATTGTCTGTCGTAAGAGCCTAATTATTTCAAGTGTAGAATTCTTTTGAAGACAGCTAAATGCTAAACTTTGATTGGTCAAGAATCTTTGTTCCCAAAACAGAGTTCAGTTTTATGCAGTAAAGTCTCAGAAACACATTGCATTGGAAGACTCATGCCACATAAACTTAAGAAAAGAACTTGCAATAAACTTGGATTGCAATAACGGCAGCTCAATGGGAGAACAAGAGTAAAGGTCAACTTCTCTCACAAACATTGAGAGAGATGGTTGTACTGTAAACTTGAAAAAGTCGTTTTCTTGTACATTAATGGGAGGAGAAAATGAAGCTTTTGTGTGCCGTTCACTCATTTATGTTGAGTATTCAAACCCCTTTTTAATTTTTTTATTGTCTTCAATACGTGTAACTTTATTAAAAAAAAAACAACTTCTGAGTCAGGAGTGGTAATGCAGACCGATAGTTCCAGCCCACTGAGAAGCTATGGATCACAAATTTGAGCTCTGCCTGGTTAACTTGGAGACTTTGTAAGATCCTGTTTCAAAAAAAAAAAGAAAAAGAAAAACAGAAAAGAACTGGAGATAGGAGTTGGCGCAAAGGTTCTGGGTTCAACCACTAGAACTACCGGAACAGAAAAAAGAAACAAATTTTAAATATAATACTTAATTGTGATATCTGTTCTGCAAGGGTAGTCTTAGATAAGATAGGGTAAATTTCAGGCAAGTCAGTGTAATGCAAAGTACGCTGGTTAAATATGTGATAATCAAACAAAAAATAATGAAAGCACTAACTTAGTTCTAAGAATGACTGAAGAATTTATTGTTGACCGACAAATTAAAATTGAAAATGGCTGCAGAATGACCAAAGAGAAAAAAAAAAGGCCCTCTCCAACCCCTCATGATTCACTGACAGGCATAGGTTGGTGCACAGAGATAAGTTCTATGTTAAGAAATAAAAATTAAATAATTATCATTACAATGTAAGCATCCAACAAGCCTGGAAAGTTTCCACAATGACTCGTTGTTCCTGGCAAAGACGTTTTAGTGAACTTGCAGTGTTCGTGAACATTCTGATTCTGATTATCATTTTTCCGTGTGCTCACTTGATCCTCTCTAACCTCAAAAAATGCAGAACTGTGCTTTCTAACATGCTTAGCTGTGCATTAACTCTTCCTCCTTTTGTCTTAAGTACCAATTTGACTCATCTAAACGGAATACTCATTCCATTCCAAATTGAACTGAGCCTTTGGATTGGCAAATCTATCCTGCGTCTCCATAAAACTACCTTTGCTTTCTTTTAACCGTCTTTGTAAATTTGGTTTACATTTTGCAGTAGAAAAACAGGATAGAAGAAATGACCTTCCCTGTACTGACAAACAGCTGTTATTTGAATGAGATTTTTTTTCTGTTAACCCCTTTTTCTTTTTTCACACTCAAAAGGACAAGTTAAGGCTTGAAATTTTACTATTCTATGACTACAGGTTCTCAGAAACTTTTCTGTCATTCTCATTAATGCCTTGTAGAGATACTTGACGGTACTTTAAGGCATTCTTATGTCTCTACTCTATAAAGCCTATTAAAAGCTTACACACTACATGCTCTGGTTTTAGCAATCTGGTTCCATCAGGCAATATCTTGAAGCTACAATGTCAGGAGACACTGAACTCACTGTGATTCCAGTGGTCACAATAAGTATGAGAGACAGGATGGAGAAGTAGATCTGTATCCGCTTCCCACCAAATCGCTTCCTGAGATACGCTGGCATGGTCACCACCTGCAGAGAAAGATGCCAATGTTAATTCACCTTCAAAAGACCATGCTGGGATTTATTTTACAGGCTCCAACTTTTACTAGCTACTGTAACCTCTCACAAACGGCAGTGTTTTTCAGTCTATTTTCTCAAGTATAAAGTGGAAACATCAAGAATACTGATGTTAAATACCACAACAAAGCCACCAAATGCCTGGTAAACACTTAAATACTGATTATTTTTATTAATAATGTTGCAGCAATTGAAAGCAGTATTACTTACAAATAGCCACAATTGTGATTACTTAATAAATGCATAATTGCCTAATTAAGCAAATTGCAAATATACATATTCATATGAGTATCTTTTTGTATCTAAGAGAATTACATAAAATATTTACCTATGATTTTTATGATATCTAAAGCATGAGGCTGAAAATATGATCATCTATCACACCAATAGCACATGATAAAATAGCAGATTTTTTAATTAAAAGTGACAAGATGGTGACTGTGTAGAATCACTTACACAGTGGTCTTCAGAGAACCGTCTAAAAGTTGAGATAGAGTGATAATCTATTTGCCTAGTTCAGCTATGAGAAAGAGAACTTCAGGAATTATAATCAAACCAGCAGCAAAGTTAGAATATTTGAGGGATGCTACAGAAACCAAAGCCAAGGCAGGCTGCTGGGAAGCTGCCACGAGCTGCCCAGGCAACCTCTTCCTTCTCTTCTGGTTATCAGGACCTTCCACACCTAGTCCATGTGTTCCAACATGCAGGAAACAAGCTCTGGAGTCAGACTTTCCTAGAGTGTACAAGCCAGGGGACGGTAGGGTATGCCGAGGGGCCAGGGAATCTCTAAAAAGTGGAATCCTGCCAATGGTACTAGTTGAATCTGTCAGGAGCAGAGACCCCACAGGTGATTAAAAGCACACATAGACAACAATAAGCCTGTTATATTTGAAATTCATATCCATAGCACAGGCACACCCAGCCAAACTCCACCCCCAGAAAGAATTTGCCCAATGTATGTTTACTTTCCTCCAGTTTTTTTCCCTAGGGAGAGAAACTAGGATGTAAGCCAACACTGTTTGAAAATAAATTGACTCCCCAGCCCTGCCCAGGCAGATTCAGTTCAATTAAAAGAAATTAGTGGAGATCTGTGAAGTTTAAAATTCTGTAGGTGACAAAGGGGGCAGAGAAGCTGTCATCAAAAGTGGATCATGCTCAGTGGAAGTCCCAAGAACATTCAGAGATAGTTAGCTGCACACAGGGGCTTGGCACTCAACCAGCCCAGGTTGTGTGCATAGCTAAAAGGCCAACACTCAGCAGTAGCTGGCCCCAGTAGCATCTTCAGCAAGAGGCAAAACAGAAACAATTTTAAGCATGACCACTCGGGAATCAGAGACTCAGCTACAAAAGAGGAGTCACCTTCCTTAGAAGCCAATTGAAAACTAGGCTTCAGATGAGTATACCACCATAATACCAGCTGGCATTGGCCCTAAGGTGAGCTACACACACATCAAATACAGAGGGCCCTATTACTGACCAGACAGCTACTTCAGCTAATATTCATGTCTTGTTACAAAAGTAACGGCAAGATGAGAAAACAAGCCAACAAGATGCCCCACAAAGCCCTGAGTCCACCAAAGGCGGGCCAAATGAGAATAAAAGAGAATTCAGGATTCTGGACTTTAACTTTGTATCAGTGCTGGATACAAGACTTTGGCAATTCTTAGAGAAGGACTAAGTGCATTTTTGAATAAGGAGTGGACATGAGTCTTTTGGGGTCGGGGGTAAAGTGTCTGGTTCAGGTTTAGAATGTCCTCCAAAGCCTCGTTTATTCGGTTGTATGTTATGTAATACAGATAGAACCACGTGCTGCTAAAAGGTGGGACTTGGTCAGAATAAAAGGAACCCTGGAGCTTTATCCAGAAGGGGTGTGGCACCAGGACATGACTTGGGAGGTATAGCTACCTGTTCCTTTCTTTGCTCACTTGGCATCGTGTTGGCTATGCCATGAAGAGCTTTTTCTCCTGCTGGGCCTCTGCCTTATGCTTCCATCGTTGCCATCTACCCATAAGCGGACCAAGACCTTCTGAAACTGTGAGCTAAAGCAAATTTCCTCCTTTATGTTGTAGACGTTAAGTGTGATGTCCCAGTAGTGAAGAACTAACTAAGAAAACAGACATGAAGCCATGCTCATATGCTCAGCAAAATGGACCAGATACCAGAGATTAAGTATTGTGTGGTGCCTGTCCTATGACCTTGCCGTGCGTGCAGACACAAGAAGATCTTAACATGAGAAACAGGGAAGAAAGAGCAGTGATGGAATGACAGCGCTGAGGATGGAGACGGGAGGGAAGAAAGGGGGAGAGGGAGAGAAAAAGCAGTCAAGTTATATGTAATTGGGATCTTCATGAACCTGTAGCACATTCCTATAAGGGGGGAAAGCAAAGTACATAATGTAAGAGAGGAGGAAAGAGTGAGGCAGACCACGTGGAGAAGGGAAGAGACCCTGCGAGTGGGGTTGAAGAAGGGAGAGAGAAAGGGGAGGGGAAAAGCAGCCAAAAATTCACAATGTGATCACAAATTCCCCAAGTTGTGTGCAATTAATAATATAAACAAATTTCAGTTCATGCATATGCAAATTAAATTATAATTCTTGGGGGAAAATTAAGTATCGGGCTGGGAGCTTGGCTCAGTGTCAAGCATTTGTCTAGCATACATAAGGTGCTGGGTTCAATGGGTTCAAACTGCAGTACAAGAAAAAAAAAATATATATATATATCCATAAATCCAGAAAGAAAATAAGAATAAATTTGCCAGATGACAAGAGACTTCAACAAGTTCTTGGGAAGTTGACATTGAGGGTCTGGGGGGTCTACAAGCCCTTCCTGTGCTTGATAGGTGGGAAAGCACCTAAGATGACCTGAATTTCTCTTCGTGAGAAACAAAGCCCAAACCCAAGGGGAAAAGGTAAATCAGAGCAGAAACATGAGAAAAAATCGCAGCTTGACCTTGGAGAGAACACCCGGGAAACCCCCTCTAGGCAAGGACTTTGACTTTTGTCACCTGGATATTCTTAGCAGTAGACCAGAGGAGCACCAAGAATCCGTCTCCATCAGTGAATGAAAAGTTAATGAATAAAAGAGCACTTGACGATATACCTGAAAAGTTCACCTTGAAGTCCTGTGGATACTCACCCCTGCCTTGATGTAGATGGGAACAAAAACCCACCCTAGAACCACCACCATCAGCAAAGCCTGTAAGAAACAAGGAAATGTGTAGAGTTAGAGGTTTGGCTTGTTAGAGTTGTCATTTCTGGGCCTCTGAGTTTAAAGGAATTTTCTTAGACCATGCCCTATTTAAGGAAATAGGATTCTCCAATAACTGTGGGTTCATTTCCTATGTTTCTATGATTTAGAGGCTGAAGTGTTCTGAGGTTGAAAGGTACAAGAGATGGTAGGTGAAGTATGGTTGTAGGAGATCTGAGTCCCACTGGAAGGTCAAAAATCTTTGCCTAAAAGCATTACCCTTAAACAGCAAAATATATATATATATATATATATATATATATATATATATATATATATATATACATATATATATATATATTATTATTGCATGATTAATGCCATCAGAAAGAATTTGGAAATAGAAGAATATTCACATTGCCTAGAAGATCTTTCTACATACAATAATGACAACAATGAAATCTATCGTTAATATGCAATATTTACAGCCCTTACACAGATCGCTCATCTTACTTAAACAATCAGTTCAGTTAGATTTTATAAGCATAATTTTTCTTATCTCCTGGAGTTGATGCTGAGCTTCATTTAAATGAAGGAAGTCCATAGTTGTGGGCTATAAAACAGAGTGGCTGTTATTTGCAGTTCAATAATCACCCATCTGAGCTATTAGTTATTGCAATTCTGATTCTAAAGACAGAGTCCATGGTGCTATCAAAATGAAACTTTGACCATGGAGTCTATCTGAAGGCTAGGTGTATACAGAAACATTGTTATACTAAAATATAATCAGAGCTAAAATCTTCAATAAGGTAGGGCCAAAGGCCCTGGTCACTCCGTGATTCCATCTAAGGATGGTTTACTAACTGGTCACAGAGAGTCAACATTCTTCCAACATGATCATCTTCCTCTGACCAATGTGTAAGCTCGTGTACATGGAATAATGAAGTATAAGAGACAAACGCAGAAAAAAACAACCCTCAGGCTACCCAAGAACTGTGTATGACAGTCTCACCATATACCAACTGTGTGATAGGTGTAGGGTGGAGATCCTTGTCATTAAATAATTTAGGGTCTGATTAAATGCACATAGCTTTTTGTGAAACAATAGAACGGTGAAGAACTTAGTCTCAAGTCTTAGGAGATTCTATATACTACCTCACAAATCGTTCACTCCTGATTGCGCTGTCTTGGGCAGAATCTTCTTGGACAGCTTTCTACTCACCCATCTGGCACTGATACAGGAACCTCCCTCAATCAATGCCGTGCCTACTCATTATCTCCACGACTGCTCAACACACGGGGGTGATTATCTCCTCAAACTTCCTAATCTGTAGGCTGCGTGTCTGCTTCTCCTAGCAAAATATAAGCTTCTCAAAAGAAGGCGCCATTGTGCTTGCATTTTAAAATATCTTTTACTTAGTTTATGGTTGAACGCATCACATTCAGAAAGGAAGTATATAAGAGTTTAAATCCTCAAAGCTGTCGAGTGAAATTGATGAAAGAATCATATATAAGTGGCCTTCCTATGGGAGTAACTGCTTGAGGAAAAGATCAGGAGTGAGTAACCTGCTAATTGAGACTACCAAGGTGCTGCAGGTAAGGCAAAATATATTCTAGAAGAATGAAAACTAAAAATAAAACCAAAGAGAAGTTCATCCTATATGGCATTAAGGAAAACCTCAGATATCTTAATATATATTTGATTATAAGTAATAAAAACTTCAATGTCTCTTACATTCCACTCAATTGCTCCAATAGCGATTCCTGAGACTGCGCCCGTCCCAGCCATGCCTACGAAATGGTTACTGCCGATATTACTAGCAAAGATAGACGCACCCATCTGGAATGCAAGACAATAGACTAGGATTAGTATTAAAAGAGCCAAGTCAGAATTCTTGGAAGTAAATTTTAAAATGTTTCAAGTATTATTTCTTAGAGCAAGAAGTCAGCAAACAATGATCTGTGCCACGTATGCCTATATGCCTGAAAGTTCTGAGTTGACCATGGCTTTTGCCAAAAACTTCCAGGCCTCCAGTCAGCTATTGTCCCCTAAGAGAGTCTCCATGACTTCTGTTTTTAGGAGTGAATTGCTTTGTGTTATTCTAGCCATGGGACATTATTGTCGTTCTTCTCCACTTCCGTCACCTTGTCTGCTATTCCAAAGACTCAAAAATCAAGAGAAAAACTGTGGGCTGACATAGATAAGTGCCCACTTGACAGACAGAATTGGGGTCTGACATCCTGCTGTGTTTTCATGGACCCAAGATTTTTAGTCTTCTAAAATAAGCACATTTCTATTCAGCAAGTTGGGAGAGATGGAACTTATTTGTGAGTTTAGGATTGGTTGAGACTTGCATGATTCACAAAATAGTATAACAAAAGTAATGTCTGATTGAATGCCTAAAATTTTTTTAAAAATCTATTTTGAGCGTGCAGTTGGTCTTCTATAAATCCCCTGGCCAAGTCACTTCCTAGTCTTCCTCTCCATTCATGTTATTTAGATGAATAAGCAGGCCTGTAATGGAATGAGTCACTGAGGATGCACTGTACGCACATCCCCGTTCTGACAGTCTCCAAATTGATACAAGTAGATCTGGTCTCTTCATCAATAGAAATCTAGCTAATGGGAGTCACATCAAAACCCAGGAAACTCCCGCTGGTCAAGGTAAGTAAAATCACTATCGGCACCATCACAGATAACATAGTCCTTTATCAGTAAGTGCACAGGGCATGAAGTATAGAAAGATATATTTTATGATGGCTCAGGGCTGAAATTATCTATGAGCGAGCTCGACATTGAAGGAGAAGACCAGAGAGAGGAGTCCAGTCTAGGCAAAAAGGACATCACTAGCTCGGCAGGGGGAGGACAGAGGAAGCAGGCACCACAAAGACACAGGAGAAGATGCTTGCTGAGGGTTAGAGGGGAAGAATATAAGGGTCCTAAATCTGCTGTCAGTTGAAGTCTGTAATATTTCTCTAATTATATATCACAGACTATCACCAGGGATTTAAGAAAAGAGCCATTAGCAAGTGGGCAGTGAATGTACCTCAGGAACAAAGTCTCCCTGGTTTTTATTCACACTAAATACACACACAGAGAGGAAGGAAACTTATCTCTGAAGAAATTCGGCCTACTTACTGGCCACCAGACCATGTCTCGACCAGCCAGGAAGAAGCCCCCAACAGTGCCTCGGTTAGTTTTCAGCATCGCCTAAGTGGAAAAAATAAAAAGACGTTTGAGAATCAAATAACACCAGGCACACCCAGGACACCTGAGGTAATGGAGATATTCTAGTCAGGCTGCAGATGGTGGCGATTTCTCAGGACTCCTACGGAAAGATATAGTTTCTAAAAACAGAGCATCCTCGATTTTCAGTAGCCTACTAAATCATGATTTTATAAAACTTCCAACATTATATTCCACAAAGCTATTTATTTTTTGTTTTTGAAAACAATGTGTTATCACTAATTCCATGTGAACATTTGCAGCCTTGAATTTGTTACTGAATGAATCAAACATAAATGACCAATGCCCCACCCTCAAAGCCCTTTGGGTTCTCACATACCCACAGCCCGACAGCCATCACCACCAAAAAATAGATGACAATGACAGAGATGTCGGCAGCATTTTGGATGCGCTCTGACAGCGCCGGCAGTTCTGGGATCACAGGCCCGGTGCTGGGTCTTGCTGTGCTGGCCATGGCTGCAAACGGTGGAATCTCCATGGAGGGATGGCTCCTTCTTGATATAAGTGCTGGGTTAATGATCAGCCTCAGGGAGGCAAGGCAACATATCAGAGCTGTTTTGGTGTGAGGTAATATTGCAGTTTTGATTTGCATTTCTCTTATTTATTTATTTTATGAGTGTATGTTTGTAATAGATAACTACATTTACTTTGGGAAATTGGCACATGAACATAGTTTCTCCTTGCCGGCACTCCTTTCCCTTCCCCTCTCTGCCTTTCCACCATCTCTCATCTCTAGATCCCTTTCAAACCTCCACAAGTTTGCACCTCTGTTTCTTTCCGACTAGCTTTTGTTTTGACTTAAAACTGGTTCTTGGTATAGGCCGTTCTCTCTGTAGTTAGATGATCTATATCAACACTCAAATAGCAATCAGTGCTGGCGAGGCTGAGGGGAGAAACCCTCCTGCACGGCTGGTGGGAATGTAAATTCGTACAACCACTTTGGAAAGCAGTATGGAGACCTCTCAAAAGACTAGAAATAAATATCCCCTTCAATCCAGCGACATCCCTCCTGGGAATATATCCAAAAGAGGCCAAAACAACACACAACAGAGATATATGTATACCCATGTTGATAACAGCACAAGTAACAATAGCTAAAATATGGAAGTCACCAAAATACTCATCAACTGACCAGTGGATACACAAACTGTGGTATTTATACACAATGGAATGCTATGCATCTATAAAGACCGAAAGCGTGGAGGCTTTTGCGGGCAAATGGAAGAAACTTGAGAACATCATGTTTAGTGAAGTGGGTCAGAAGCAGAAGGTGAAACATCGAATGGTCTCTCTGATATGAGAAACCCAGATCATAACTCTTATGGAACTTAAAGTGAAAAACTAAGGGATCCAGGGGAGTGGGGCTGGGAGGGAAAGGGGGGTGGGTATGGGAGGGTCAAAAGGAAAGTGGGGAAGGCCTTGTCACCTTGACAAGATATGTATGTGCACAAAATGCTCAAGTTCAATGTAAACCTTAAATCTTGCACTAAAAAAGAATAACTAGTTATATTTTGGATTTCAAATGTGAGAGAAGCTAGGAAATATTTAACCTTCTGTGTCAAATTCATTTCACTTAGCATTACAGCTTCAAAGTGCATCCACTGCCTTGCATGGTTTATATTTCTACTGCAGTGACTAATGATATTGATTGGATTTTGACACATTTCTCAGGTGTTTGTACATATTCTTGGAGAAATAGCTATTCAAAGCCTTTGCCTTTTATGGAATTAGGTTGCTTGTTTTTATTTGTCGACCAACTTTATTTTTAAATTTTGTTCTGGTGTTTTTGGTATCAATCACCAAAAAAAAAATCATTAAACTCAATGTTGTGATGGAATTATGTCAGCCTGAGGACTGGCTAGCAATGCTCATTACTTTAACTTCCAAAAAAAAAAAAAAAGATGAAAGCAGAAAAGAAACAAGTCTTATTTCACTGGAATATTTGAAACAGAATGCTTAAGTACAGGGGATGAGACAGAGATACTGTTGATCCCTGAATCTCAAAATGACTTTATGAAGAAAGGAAATAAGTACACAGTTATCTACTTTCTTCTCCAGGTGATATTAATACTGAACCAAGAAGAATTTTTTGCGGTGGGAAAAGAGTAGACAAGAGGCCTGTAGTGGTACTGGTGTCAAAACCCCGTGAAGGCTTGCAAATACAGAAGCTTGCAGCCTTGTAGTGGTTGAGCCAGTATACAGAGCTGAAAGGGAGTCAAAGCTCCTGAATTGCTCTGTGGAAAGGGCCCAGTCCACGTTAAGTAGGTCCTGAAAAGCACTTTGCTCACACCTTTGCCTTCAGGCCTTGTGTGAAGCAAACAGGTGGCTGCCCTCAAGGTTTCAGATGAGTGTACCCTGCGATTGACCTGAGGCTACCCTGCACACCTACACAAACCTCCTATTGGGTATCCATGCCAGAACCATTCTTGAGGCAATAGTCATTCCGTATGTGTTTGTAGGTGTTCTTTTACATTTCTGAGGTTTTTTTTTTTTCTGCCAAGTCCAAGGGGCACTGGAACTGGGTCCAGTCAGTACGGCACAGATAAGTATTATCTGAAGGGCACTGGAAACTAAATAGAAACCTGGCATTATCTCTAAGGAGAATCTGCTTTCTTGCTTATATGCTATGTCAGCTGTTTCCTGGAATGTTGATCACAGGATAAAATTATCCAAGCAAATGATTATTGTTGCTGCATCTACAAAACTCTTCTGCCACAATAAACAGGTGCAGAAGGGAAGGCTATGGAGAAAATAACCACTAATTGTCCCTATCATTACCCCTGGACTTTATGATTGATTATTGTCCTGTTTACTATTAGAATTTCCACATTAGCAGGCAAGATGGAGACCCAGATGTGCAATGCCTCCTCATAGACACACTTTTAAAAAAGTTGAGAATATAATTCAAAACTCCCTGTCCAACTTATCTAGGAGAGGAAGAAGCACCCCAACTGTGGAAAGGAGGCCATAGAAGGTCAGAAATCCTGAAGACAAATTGGAAGTGGAGGAAAACAGTAGCCCTGGAAGCCCCAGGCAACCTGAAGCCTCTAGCACCCACAAACAGAGCAAAGCCTGGAGCCCGAACCTAGAACCTCTGACCAAGGTAAGCGTGGGTCTGGGAAAAGTGGAAATTGGCAGCAGCAGTAGCAGCAGCCTCCGAAAAATGTAGTACAGACTGTGAACACAGTATGAGCTTCCCCTAAAAAAAAAGGCCTCCCAGAGCCTAGACCAGATGCAACAGTAGGCAGCCATGGTGGGCAATGATGTAAACAGGAGCAATTTTTTAAGAGCCTTAGCTTGAGTTATTTAGAGTTATAGAAGGCTCAGACGGACACACCAAAGTGTTTGGGATCCCTCATAAACAGTGCCTGGGAAGAAAATGGCACAAAAGAGAGTTGCAGAGAGGAGAGAAAGGCTGTTAACCCCCTGAATGGCTCAGGGGGTAGGGGGAACGCCTCTGAGAGTGGAGAGCTCCACTCTTGGGGGAGGAAAACCAGGACAGACAGAAGATCTAGAATGGAATAGAAAGAAAAGACATAAGCAGCTGTTGGTATTGTTGTATAGGGAAGGAGACAGGTATTGAAGAAACACAGTAAGATGTCAGCACAACATTAGGTTCTTGACTCTTTAACAATTGAAAGTGACTAATCACAGGACAGAGACAAGAAGATTTGGGTAGCCACAGCCACAGGAGTGCGGCTAAAGCCAGGGTTGCAACCTGCACAGAAAATCAGGTGCGGTTTGGACTGTTGGCCTGGATTCCCAAGAACCGTCACTCTGTGGTCAGCAAGGAAGTAATTTGTTGGAGGGAAATCAGTTCATGCCCATCTTAGTAACAACTATGGGGAGCTGGAGTTCAGTCCCCTACAACCACAAGACTAAGACTCTTTTTAAACTAAGGAAGGAGCGCACATTGATTAACATCATACTGCAGTGTAAATGAGAGTAAGAAGACTTTGACTGTTGTGTCTTTGATCTTGTGTAATTTTCTCTCATTTTTTATATTTTATTTCTCATATATCATCTAATGTGTATTTTTAATTATGTGTCACATGTATTATATAAGCAGGTATTTAGTGTTTATATATGTGAAATACACTTATATGTAAAAATTAATTAGCATTTTAATTTAAATAGCATCTTTCATGGAAATGTGAGTTACCTTCCAACCTGCAAATTGTGTGTGATGGATTCAAGAACAGATTTTCTATCAGCACATTAACTGGTTTTGATCTTCTTACAGCTTTCCCTAACCTCTAATTATACTTTCTTACCTCTTCTTTCTTTTCCTCAACCCACAGAAAACCCATGGAATACTTTGTCCCTGCCTTCTATTTTACATATGAAATCAGTCGCAAACTCTTACCTCTTCTCTGTCTTCTATTTTCTTCTTTTTTATTTTCCCCTCTTTCTGGACCATTTTCTTTCCTTTCCTTCTTTTTCCTTTGTTCTTACTTCCTGTATCTTAGCCTACTTGTATCGGTATTATTTTGTGCTCTCGTGAGTTATTAAAAATGCGTGAAATTGTTAAAACAAGCTTTACAGGTAGCTCTGTAGATGTTGCTGTGACGAGTGTCTCCTCTTTCAACGTGGTGATGACTGATGTCTTACATTGGAGTTGGGTGAATAGGTTCATAATCCCTGAAACATAAGTAAAACCAAGGTCGCAGCACAGCGCATTGTAGTAATCAAAGACATTTTCATGTTAGCAATAGGTTTTTTTCCTTTTTTACCCTTAGTGATCTTCGATCCTTAGCACAAAAACAATAATTGCGTGAGTAAAGAAGGCAACAAGAAGCTTCTAAAAAATTAACTCCCCATAGTCTGATCTAATAGGTACCAATATGGAGGAAATTTTAGGTCAAGAACTAAAAAAATGGTTAAAATGTTTGAGGAGATAAGAGAAGAAAGTAGCAAAAAAAAATGTAAAATGATTAATGAGCTAAGAAGAATGTAAATAAAAAGGTAAAGGCCCTAATTAATTAAATTTTAATGGGCTTAAAGAAGCCACAGGTAATACATTTCTTGAGCTAAAAAGATAAAGATATGTGTGGCTACTTTTATGAGGAATAAGAGAATATAAATAGGAACCAAACAAAAAACTGAATTTAAAATATTTAACTGAAACCCCCCCCCACACACACACACACACATGAAAGAGTAACAGAAACGAGAAATGTGAGGAGTGGGTGTCATCGCTTGAAGACAAGATTGATGTGCAGATCGTGTCCTCAATGATATTCTAGAAGCAAAAAGACATCATCAATACTGGGTTGAACAGCCACTAGGTGACTAAAAAGGAAAAAAATTATAAATGAAAGTTAGAAGACAGCACTAAAGTTACAAAAATAGCAGGAGAACTTGCAAATCTAGGGAAATAATTTAATGTTCAGCTAAATGAGGCAGATAGAACCCAAATAGCCACAACCAGAAAAAAACTTCTATTCATGACATACCATAGTCAAAACCACAGAAAGTTATTACAAAGAAAAAAAAACTAAAAGCTTTTACAGAATAACATAAACTAATCTATTAAGGTTAATCCTATTGGAATAATAGAATATTTCTCAATAAAACTGTAAAGGCCCTGTGGGATTGTAGTGAAATTTTTCTAGTCACAAGAGAAAACAATTGCCAACCTACACTAGTAAATCCTTAAAAATAAATGATGAAAAAACAAAGACTTTCCACCAAAAAGAGAACATAAACAATTCATGACTCTCAACTAGTGTTGCAGAAATACTTAAAGGGAATCTGTAATTAGCTATTCCCGCATTCCTTTCCCTGCCATGGAAATCTCCTCAGCCTTGGCAACCTTGACCAGTCTTAACAACATTCACAGGCCTCAAGGTGACAACTGTACAGACCTCAAAAGTTGACCAACTTACGATGACAACTCTGACCTATCTGTTGTCCTAATCTATCAGACTACACCAATTTGTCCATTTCTGACCAATTCTCGCCCATATGCCAGCTAAGTAGCCTGATCCCTGACTCATGCTGGACAATCCGCCCATACTACAAAAAAGTTTTTCCCCCCACAATCAGCCATTTACCCCCTTTTACTTCCTTTTATGCTCTTATGCTCTGTCTACCCTTTATTCCTTCCTCTTCCTCCTTATCTTTCATGTCTTATCTCTCATTCCTGGACAGGTCAAGCAGGCTTATGTTCCTGGGGACTTTAAGCCTGGACAATCTACTCGAGTACAACGTCAGGGGAGGTAATAACTTTCACTTAGTGTTCCATTGTTGTTGGTCATATTTTTGGTCCTATTGAACTGCTTATGTCTTTCTCCATGTACTAAAATCAAATCAAAATGGATTGAAAAATTAGGTATCAAAACAGAAACATTGAGGGCCGAGGCTGTAGCTCAACGTAGCATGCTTGCCTGGCAAGCTCAAGGCCCTCGATTCAATTCCTAGTACCAAACCAGAAAAAAAAAAAAACACACACAAAATAGAAACATTGAATCTACTCAAAGACAAAAATAAGTAAAATGCTGGACTACATAGGGACAGGACAGAACTTCACGAATAGAATACCAATTCTTTAAAAAAAAATGATAGCAAAAATCAACAAATGAGACTACACTGAACTGCAAAGCTTTTGCACAACAAATAAAACCATAAACAAGGTGAAGAGACGGCCTACAGATGGGAAAAAGTTTTCCCCAGCTGTTCCTCAGGTAGGGGATTAATATCTAGAAAATATAAAGAACTCAAAAAAATACCTGCTCCAAATACATGATCACAATAAAAAATCGACCAATCAAATGAAAAGAACCCTTTCATACGTGAAAGCACAAATGGCCAGCAACCACATTAAAAAAAAAAAAACCTTCAACATCTTCAGCTATAAGGGAAATAAAAATTAAAACAACACTGAGATTCCATTTCACTCCAGTGAGCGTGACTTACCTAAATAACTCAAAAACAATTGTTGACAAGGTTGGAGGGAAAAAGGAATGCTTCTTCGCGATTGGTGCGGTTGGGATCTGGTCCAAACACTGGACAGCAGTTTGGAGATTCCTCAGGAAGCTGGGAATAGAAATGTCCTTTAACCCAGTTACAACTCTCCCAGGCATTTTTCCAAATAAACTAAACTTATCTTATCATAGACATATTCATATCCATGTTCACAGCATCATGGCTCACAAAAGGAAAATCTTGAAAATAGCCTATATATTCATTAACAGAGGAATGGATAAAGAAAATGTGTGTACACACACACACACACACACACACTCACACAAAATGGAATGTCACGCCTCTATAAAAAGGCAGATATGGCAGCTATGAAGCATTTGTGAGGAAATAGAGTCGCCTTGAGTCGATAATGCTCAGTGAAATGAAGCAGGCACAAAAGATTAAGTGTGGATTGGTGTCTCTCACATGAGATTGCCATGAATACATGCATTAAAAACATTAATATAAGAGAGAGAGCAGGAAGTGAGTTTATGGACTGCTCAGGAAGGGAAGGGACACTGAGCACTGGAGTGGGTGAAAGGGGGGGAAGGGGAAAGACGAAGGAAAGAAGTGGTCAAAAGGGATATATTCAGGCACAAATTCCCCTAGAAGCACATAATTAAGATGTTCTTGAATCTTATAAAAACATGCTATTACACCTATATTTTATTCATATTAAAAAAACTAATGATCACAACAGAACACAAAAGGAAACAAAACAAAAAACCAAGCTATATTGTTGAATAAATTGAAAAATTAAGAATTAATAAAAAGTAATGTTAACAATAAAGAAAAGTGAGACTAAAACAGAAATCTATTCAGGTATGATAAAATTAGTCTAAGAATTAGAAAAAATAGGAAAATAATAAAGATGGAATAGATGGAAGAAAAGACACAAGTTATTCATAGCTGAGGTAGTTTGATAATAGTGTTTGAGGTGTGCACCTACTCAACACATTAATGTCTGAACCACATAAAGCACTTTTCAGCAGCTCAGCTCTCGTGTTACACCGGTAACACTTGGCCAGTGGCATTTGTTCAGCCTTGCAGACTTCATCTGTTTGGCTGGGGTTGTGACATGCGTCCAACCCACTACATATACCTAGGTTGCCCCCAAGAGTGTGGGGGACACACCAAGTCTGCACTGGGTGGGATCACCGGACTGAGGGAGATGCCCCCCCTCTCAGCCTGGATGGCTTCAGATCTGGCTTCCTAAGACACTTCACCTAACCAGCTTTGTTCCTCATCCCCTACGGTGAGGTAATTAATGATCTTCTGTGCCCTTCACAGCATCACAGTCTGAGCTCCTTACTGCTCCTACTTTTCACTGGACCCAAATCAGTCCCATTTTCCAGCCTCCAGTACTCTGGGACCACACATTTCGCCTCTACAGTTGTGTGAGGTTTCCAAGTTGACCACAAATGGTGACTTCTCTAAGGTTTCTGTTTCTCAGAGAAGGTCACAGCTGGGGGACCGCTGACTCTTGGCTGCAGCACCCAGAGGGGTTGCTAAGTGACGTACTGAGTTTCTTTTCTGTGACAAATTTGCTGTGCCGGAATATATTTACGCTTGGATCAAGTTTCCCTGTTGGATTTGAAGATAGGATAAGCCACAGTTTCCTCCAGCAGCTCAGCCTGCCTGCTAGTTGACACTTACTGTTGGGGCCAGCCACACCTTCCAGTGACCCCCTTCGTGGCTGTGTAGTCTGGTTCCCCTCTTCTTACCGGGGAGCTCTTGCAGCTCTTTTAGAACTTTCCTCTGCATTGTCTTTCGGACTCTTCATGTTGTTTAGAATGGCTGTTACTGATTTATTGATTTACAAAGTTTTTCCTCTTTTTCTTTCTGTGAAACATACTCTCTCCTTTGTCGCCTGGAATCCCCTCACTTTCTGCATCATAGAAAGGCCAAATCTAATCTACCATAATGCCTCTCCAACTGTATTAGTTTGGGTTCTTTCAAAAGACAGAATTTACAGATTTTATCACAAAAAGGTCTCTTGGGAAGGCTTATAAATCCAAGGATAGAGATGGTCCAAAATGGCGACTCAGCCTTGAAGTAGATCTCCTGTCTGGGACTGCAGAACACCCGGTGAGGTGAGAATCTGTTGGAGATCTCAGGTGAAGACGGAAGCCTGAAGATCGGTGACTGAAGAGCAGCAATGGGCAGACAGGCACAAGTCGAGACTGGACCAAATTTGTGCTGACGATCTGTGGCATATAGCAAGTTGGTGCCCGTAGACAATAGCAAACGCGAAAGCTTTCCCAGAAGAAGAAGCTGTGACAATCTTCTTTCTTTCTTCCTTTTTATACTGTTGGAGTTCCAGTTGGCCCTCCCACATCTGGGTGAGTGCTCTTCTCTCATTGGCCAGCCCGCAGATCACTCACACTCTAATCCAGGCCGGTTCTTGATCCCCAATCTAGGGTGGCTGACAAGTCCTAATCCTAAAGGAGATGCGGTTCCTAATTCTGTCAAATTGACAGAATCCCTTCAATGGACACACCAACCACAGCTCCACAATAATGTATACCCTCTCTGAGTCAATGAGAGTTAAAGATTGCATTCCACACACTAAACAGTAGGCTATGAGACTTTGTGGAAAGGTGCCTTCATTATAGAAATTGGGGAATAACGCATTTCCGGATAGCTCTGCTACGCCCAGGGTGTGTGAAAGAAGATGAGTCACACACGCTGCCTAGGATTTAGCTTCCTCATTTATAAGCACAGAATGTGTGAAAAGGTGAAGATTTCCATTAAAGGAAAGGCCAAGATTTTCAGTTCATTTATTAGTGTCATGTTTATTTTTCTTTTCTCTATGTATAGATACATCAGAGAGTTTACATTTCACAACTAAATGGTAAAAAGCAGAAATTGTCCTACACCACGAGCACAGAAGAGAAGGCAGGCTAATTTATGCAGAGGCACGCCACTCGTTCATTGGTATTTTACGTAGTATCTGATGGACGCTGACAGGTGTCCAAATCTCCATGGGAAGCAAAGACTTAAACTAGGGAAATGCTTATTATCAGATACAAAATTTCATGTACGAGATGAATAAATTCTCTAGGTCTGATGCCTATCATGGTGACTGCTGTAGTTTGGGTCTGGAGTGTCCTCCAAATGCGTCATGTTTTGAATGTAGTGGGATAATTGTGGAACCCTGTGCTGAGGGAAGGTGTGACCTGGATGGAAGGGGCTGATGCTCAGGGCTTGACCTGGAGGGATTGTGTCAGTTGTTGAGATTGGGGAGAATTCAGGACAGAGCTTTCAGGTTGTTATGGACTTGTGGGCCAGGAAGTGAGGGAAAGGGTGAGTGTGGAGTGCCCGATTGTGAACTTAGACTAAGTAACCGAAGAAAGAAAAAACATTGTTGCAGCTTCTTCCTGGGAAATCTCTGGCCTTGCCTGAGTCTCCAGACCTGACTGGCTCCTCAGTCACTTGACTTTCTGTCTGAAATGTTGTCAGCAACCCTCCAGCCTCTGCCATGGGCTTCTTCAGCTGCCTGTTGCCATCAGTGAACTACGTGAGATCTTCTGAAACTGAGAGCTTAAAAAAAAAATCTTTCCTCGCTTAAATTGTGGATATTGGGTATTCTGTTACAAAATGAGAAAGTAACTTATATAGTGACAATACTTAAAAATGCCTTTGTATACTGGAAATTTGCTATGTGAGTAGAACTTAAGTGTTTCCATAAACACACAAAAAGTAACTATATGAATTAATGTGTTTATTAATTAACTTGATCTTGGTAATCAATGCAAATGTATATATTTATCCAATCATTCCATCATATAACTTCAGTATATATGATTTTTATTCTTTATGCACACCTTAATAAAGCCGGAAAACAGAATTTAATCCTAATTGACACAAAGAAATGGTAAAAGCAAAAAGAATCAGATTCTCAATCATCTAATTGTGTAACATTTCCAGTTGCTTGTTCTTCCTTTTACAACACAACAAACTGTAATTGTGAAAATCAATGAAACTGTCCTTAATAGCAATATGGTAGTTGGTCGGATAAAGCTCAGAGTTTATGCAAAATAGGCATTGATAAAGACAGTCACGGCCAGAAGGATGATGGCATTAATGTTCATCATGGTCTTCCACAAGGGCTTCTCCGATGTGTCTGTGAGTTTCTTCATCAGAGCTTCTTCCTCCTCTTTGGTCAGTTTGGGCTTTGTGGTCTGTAAACCACAGAACAAGTCATACGCTCTCCTGAGACACCCACGAGATGGCGCAGGATGTTCTGAAACACACACAAGCACGATTCATCACAACATCGGAAATACAAATCCTTGTCAGTGCAGCATAGAAGACTGTAAAGAATGTGTGCCATCACTGTGTCTGAAGAATTTAAAAGAAAATAGAGTTGAATAAGTCTATATAAACACAGCAAAAATTTGGATAGTAAAAGCCCGAAAGTAAAAACATTCAAAAAACTTGGAGCAAATATCATGAGACCATATGACACACAGTTTGGTATACTCAGTAAATGAACATTTTCTAAAAACAGAAGAAAAAGGCAATCAACAACCATACATAAACACAGGAGAGATGTGAAGAAAAACATACAAAGAAATAAAACCTAAATGGTTCTTGGCTGAATGCAGCTTTAATAACAAAAAATGTCTTCTAACCTCACTCATGAGAGAGAAATTTAAATTTAAGTTACCCTGAGGTAGCAGTTGTCTTCTGTCAGTGGCAGAACATTAGAAGTTTTGCCATATTTCATGTTGATTAGTCTGTACGGGAACAGACTAATTGTGTTTGGTCCCCAAGTCAAATTCATCGAAATATGTCGCAAAAGTATACTGGCACACACACAAAACCACTACGTACAAACCTTTGCGCTGCAATATTGAAAAATTTAAAATACATGTTTAAATTCAAATGTCTATGAAAAATCATAATAAATCTAATACTTAGAAATAAATTACAATGAAAAGTATATAAAATGAATATGTGAGATGCAACAAAAGTAGCTCTTTGAGAAACACGTACAAGTCCTGCCTTTACCTTAGAAAATAGACTGAAGGTTAATGAAATAATATCCAACAAAATTTAGAAACTGTACACAACAGAAGAAATTCAAATAATGTAAATGATATGCAAATGAGGATAGAAAAGGAGCAGAGAAACCTGAAGCTTGATTATTTAATAAATGTAAATCAGGCTGATTTTAAGTAAGATTTCCATAAGAAGAGAGACTAATATATTTATTAGAAATTAAAAGTAAAATGTAACTCTTTTACATAGAAGCAGGAACAGGAAAGACACCAAAGAGAGCAATTTCATGCCTAAATATTTAAAATATGTACCAAATACACATGATGATACATTTTTATCTTTTGAGAGTTGAGTAATGAAGGAATAAAGACTTTATATATCTCGATAGTCATTCTATGAATTTGATCAGTAATCAAAGAGTTTTACTCTGTCTCCTTTGATCTCTGTCATGGTGGTACTTTCTGTCTCTCTGCCTCTGTCTCTACTAAATTTGTGTGCACGCGCACACACACACACACACGCACACACACACACACGCACACACACACACACACACGCACACACACACACACACACACACACACACACACACACAAAGCCCTAATAGTGTAATTGCCAAATTTTAAAATTGTAATGTATGTGTCACTCTAATCAGATTGAAATACTTCATAAGATCAAACCATGCTACTTCTTTACTTATTTTATGAGAACAGTGATCTTAACACGAGAGCCAAGTAGGACAAAGGAAAACTATCAGTCTTATGCAAAAGTAAAAACAGAAAGCACCCAGCGAAGTATGAGTTCACTATTTCTTTGACATGAATAAACGTCACCAAACCAAACTGAAAATTTGGTGAACAGTTTAAGACAGCTATTCTGGGGTTCTAAACTTTGTCAATGGTTTAGAAATATTCGATAATCAAAGCCAAGGTGGCATGTCCTCATGATATTTTCATACAGGAAGGACAAGGAGAACTTAGTTTTGAAGAATGGATACATTTCTTTTTCTTGGTCAGGGATCTTGGTGTATATTAGCAACTGAAGAGGTTTAACTACTCGAAATGGGGAGAGCCCCAAGAAATAAGGCCGGAGGGGAGTCGGGGTACAGCCTTCACACTAACCAATCAAGGTTGATTTATGAACCCAAAAGTGTACTCGGAGTCGAAGAATCTGTAATCAATTGTCCCCTCATTAGCTGCCACACAGCTTCACAGATGGATGATGGATGGACAAACATTAACAGGCAGGTGAAGGAGTAGAGTTCTGTATATAACGACCTACCGTCCTGGTTGCTGAAAAGAAGAAAAAATAGTTTCTATTTGCCACAAAATGAACAGCATTTTCAGTAGCTGAACTCAGTGGTAATAAGACCCCACCAAGTGAAGTCATATACACAGAATTTATGTATGAAAACAAATGTAATCCATGCATTGCCTGTTTCCTCGGTGTGGTCTGCTTCTTTCCTTTCCTCCTCGACTCCTAAGTCGATTCGTTCCTCTGTATTATTTCGCAGAGACCAGCACAGGCGATATAGCTGATGAGGAATACAGGTAACTTCATTAGTGATGAGCAAATGATGTTTGCAATGATCCAATGGTAGCATTTTTAGTGCACAGTTTACACAATTAAAATTTACCAGACAGTGTAAGTCATAAAGAGGAAGGGTTTTTACCAGGTTTATTCACCAACACACAACAATTTTGAATTATATCTGTTTCTAATTCTCCCAGTAGCTATTCAAAAGCCAAAATAATAGTTTTAGAATACCTACTATGGGTTGTTACCTGAAAAAAAAAACCAAGGATTAAGTTAACCTACACCACACCCAGCTTCATTCTTTGTCTTGTTAATGACCATATAATGCTTTCATTTTGTCTGATACTTACAACTATAAAATTATTTTCTTAAGTTTTATTTCTAAATATGTCATGTTTAGGTAGTATCTGCATGTTATCCTTGAGTTCCAATTGCAATTAATGCCCTAACATTGCCTTTCTTAATTCATCGGAAGTATTTCTATCAACGATGTTGTTACTTTAAACTAAGTTTTATAGAGTTTAGTCTATCATACTGTATTAAGAGTTCCATTTTTCAAGGTCATGCATTAATTGGCCCATGACTTTATTCCACCAATACATTAGATTTTGTATTTGACTTTGCTTGTTACTGACTTATGAAACATGTTTACACATTATCACTGAAGATTCTTCATGATAGCTTTATACATTATTTTAATAGGATTTTCTCATGTCAAACATGCTTTTTTGTTAAAACACTGTTTTTGGACTTTTTGATAGCTTGTTTTAACTTGCATTAATTTCATTCTAGTTTCGCTCCAGACAGTTACCCTGAGATTTCTTCTAGCTGCTGTGCTAAATTAGGTGAGCAAAATTTTTATCACTGTGTGTGAAACAGCTGTTACTTATCTGTTACTTTGGAAGTTCAAACCTCATAGTGTATTTGAGCCATAAACAAATCAGATGCATAGTATCAAAATTCCTTTTGAGGGTTTAATCTCATTCAGTTTTTGTAGCATGTGAGATCAAACCCAGGGTCTTTGCACTGAGCTATATCTATAGTCCTTTTTTAATTTTTTGAAACAGGTTTTTATTATGTTGCCAAATCGCTTAAGTGGGGCGCCGCTTTGTGGTCATCCTACCTCACTGGGATTACAGATGTGTGCCTCCATACCCAACCTGACAAGGTATTTTCTCATAATCAAGAATAAGTTGTAATTGTTTTTACTGCCATGTGAGTTTGTCGTCTACATTTTATCTGGAGAGCTATGATATACTTTCTTGTGTTCTTTTATGCAACTCCCGACCTTCCAGGTAATTATTTGGTGATGAATTTAGGTCACATGTCTTATGTGAAATGATGTCAATCACCCAGTGCGTCTCTTCGTTTCGTTTGTTGGCCATGCCTCAAGAAACTAAGAATGTAGGCATGATTTCAGTGATTATGTTGATGACTCCATTAACCATAAAATCAGTATGTTTCAGTAAAAATTAAAATATTAGTATATATTTTTAAATTATTGATATTTATATCTATAATGTTATTCTTCCAGAGATACCTTTTGAAAATTTCAGATTTGTATTCTTTAAGAGTTTTTACTATGCTGATACAAACAGTAGTATGCGTACCTGTATTTTATTCCAAAAATGATGTTATATACAATAATTTTCTGAAAGTGATTGTTCCTGTGTAATCATCTCATAAACATTTTAAAAGGAAGTTAAATAGAGCTTCCTCACTGTGTCACTCATTCACCTAATGACGCAAATTTGGATAGTCCTATGTATTTCCATTAGAAAACAATTGCAGAGCAGAAGCTTTGATTGTAAATGTAATTTTCTCCTTGTACACATATATTTAAATAAGGTATACTAACAGTAGATTACTTGACCCACTCATATAGAGAATTTAAAAATTAGCAAATACTGCCCATTTGCACTGTGAAAAAAATCACAAAATTCATTTCTGGACTATGGACATTTTCCCACATTCTTACCTATACTTGAAATAACTCGTGTTAAATATTTTTAGTTTATTTGAAGGGTAAAAGACGATGCGATGTTACGTTGACCCATCCAGTCTCCTGCTACCATGTGCTGCATTATTTATGTCGTGCTAATGTTCATGATGTGATATGCTTCGACTTGTTCCAAAGATGATGGCTCTGCTCTGAGGTTTCCTCAAGACCTCAAGCAACATCAACGCCTCCCTTACTGCGAGGGTAGCTCCCAAATGCTCCACGAAATTTCTTTGAGTCTCGTATCTATTTACTAATCTCTTACTTTTTCATTTACCGGTGCTTTGTATACATTCAGTGCAAACATATTTTCAAGTTGATTGTCTGGGCGGTAATCTCTTAGTGTGTTTCTAGTTCTAGTGTGATAGTGATTCCATGGACTTGAGGCTTTCTATTTGTTACAGCCATTGAAGGAAAACAACTCTGACTTTAGGATGAGCAGGCAGTTGTTACGTATCACTCACATTTACATCAGGAATTGGTTTTGTTAGAAGAGAAATTCCCAGCATGACTAGTATGGACACGCAAAAGAGGATGATGCTAAAATACATATAGTGAACTCCGCAGATAATCCTGGGACAGTCACTAGGAGCCACACAACTTCCAGTTCCATAGGCAAACTCTGCGATCATACGAATAAGGCCTATCACAAGTCCAATCATTAGACCCCAGAATGCTCCCTGAAAGGAAATAACAACGAAATCATTACTTAGAAGAGAAGACCTTTCCAGTAAGTCATAGGCCTCATCCTTCCTGATCTTCCAATAAAAAAATGAAATATTGAATGGTTTCTCTGATATGAGAAACCCACATCACAATTATCTCACGGAACTTAATGTGGAAAATAATGGGAACTGACGGGGTGGGGGTACGCCAAAAGGAGAGGGGGGAAGATTTTGTAACCTTGCCAAGATATGTATGTGCACAAAATGCTCAAGATCAATGTAAACTTCAAATTTTGCACTTATGCATATCAATAAAATGGGGAAATATATATATAGGTGTAGGCGAGGATTTTTCTTTTAAAAATGGCTAATGTGAGCACAGATTTTTTTAAATCATAGAAAGTGGCAAATATGTCTGCTTATCACTAGAAAATTACAGATGTAGTTCTGAAATATCACACTTGTTGGAAACTCTATTTTTAATTTACAACAATTGTATTTATTTTGGGTACAATGGGGTTATATTATGAAGATTATTTAATCCACATATCCAATAATCCGTATTTTAATTCTCTAGCTCTAGGACACCACTTTATTTTTTGACCAAAGCTGGAGTTTTTCTTGAGTTTTATTTTGACTATGGATTTTTAAAATTTACTTTATTTTAGAGAACAAGTAGAAATATGACATACTACAGGGCTGATTATAGGTAGCTTTGAGAGTTTTATTAAGCTTTTGTCAACTGAAAGCATTTATTTTCTTCTAAGAAATCGATAGTGACTGAAAACAAGTGCCTGCTCATTTCTCTCTCCGTGCTATGTTTTGGGAGACAATATTAAAAGGAGACTAGAATAGAATTATGATCTCAGGAGGAATAAAAATTGAGTCTGAATTTCAACATCTTATTTACTAAATTACAGCAAGCTCTCCGCAACTGCTACTCTGCTGTCAAGAACAGTCTTAAGACTTAACACCCAGGAATAATTAAAGGATTAAATACAAAAAGCCCACAAAAATCAATTACTTATGTCATACTAGCAAGTAACCTACTTGAGCCCTTACTGGTATGCTATTTTTTCTAAAAAATCTCATATATTTTATTTAATTAAATATTTCCAAGAAACTAGTAAGTTAGGCACTATCATAATTTTCATATTGTAGAGTCATATGGTTAGATTTAAGGCCACATTACTATTGTAAGATAAACCATTATTGGACCCTTGAAATCACCTCAAACATTTTCCTTAGAATTATGCCAGGACTATGCATGATAGTTTGTAAAAACATAAAGACCATATTATAACTATGCACTATGCCTATCTATGTAGGAACTGTGGCTTGCATAACTAAAATTTGGAAGCTGTAAATGGGGTACATGAAAATACTTTGCTATGCTAACAAAATAAATGATTATTTTGGCAAAAACGTTTGCCCTCTTTTTGCTTACCGGTTCATTGACTCTTTTGCAAAAGACAGCAAGCAGGAAAACAGCTGCAACTGGAGGCCCAAGGTAGCTAGACACTGAACTTATGTAATGGAACAGTTGTCCGCTTTGAGACATCTGTACTAACGGGACCCACAGAATGCTGATGACTAGTAATGCAACAACAAATAACCTGGTAGAAAAAAGAAAACATTTCACAGTCATCACAGACACCTTGATTGTGCTTCATCAATTCATTATTGTGTATCTTAAAATTTATTTTTGAGACAAAATCCATTTCTGAGAACCAACATACCACCATGTTGCTACTAGTAAAATGTCAATAAAGAAATCACTTATAGTTAATAATGGTATGTTTATCTGTGAGATGAAATGTCCATTCATCCCTTTTACTTAAAAGAATAGCCTCTATTTTGTGTGTGGAAAGAAGTTGAACTAGGGCTTCCGGTCAAGATGGCGACTGAGTAACAGCACCGCACAATGTCTCCTCATCAACTCACTTAAAAAGTCAAGAAGAAAGTTAGAAAAAGCGTGCTTGGTGTAGCTAGGAAAGAGAGGAGCATCCCCCAAAACTGAAAGGTGACCAGCGGGAGGCCAGAAACTCCGAAGGATCATCGAAGCCGGAGGGGGAAAAAAAAATCTCCGCGGTTAAGGAAACAGCCGCAGCCGGCTCCAAACGGCAGGCAGCTGCGGACGGAGGAAAGCGAGCGGGGACTTGAACGTCGGACGGAGCGGGGCTGGGAGAGAACGGAGCACACAACAGGAGAGGAGGCTGCGGGCGGGTCTGAAACCCTGAGATCACATCGGATGAGGAGGAAACAGCCGACTCCACGCGGCCCCACGCTGCCGGCATCCACAGATCACAAACAAGGTCCGGAGGCCAGAACCTCAGCCTGAGGTAAGCGAGGACCCGTAGAGTGGGAATTATTGGCAGCAGGCGGCCCAAGCCTCGGAAGCACCAACCCGCGGGTGTGTGTGCTACAAACACAGCGAGGGCTCCCCCTAGAAAAGGCCCCAGGATCCCAGATCAGACACGGGGCTCAACAGCTGTCGCAGGCAGTGACGTCAGCAGGAGCCATTTTCTACCCCGCGCACCAGAGACAGTCAGAGGTAGCAGAACCATGGGGAAATGTGGTAACAAATCTTATACAAAAAGATCTGACTCCCCAGGGGATGGTACAAGGGGTGCTAAAATTGCAGAACTCAAAAAACAGATGGGCATGAGTGATGGTGACTTCTGGGCCCAGATAGGCAGTGAAATAAAGCAGGAAGCAAAGCAGCAAATAAAACAGACAGAGCAACAGCTACAACAACACTTAGCTAAGCACAAAGCAAGCCTTGAAAAGAAATTAGAGGAGACCGAAGAAGAAATGGGGAAGCGTGGTTACAAATCTCCTACAAAAAGACCTGAAACCCCAGGAGATGATATCAGGGTAAATAAAGATGAATATGGCAAAAATGATGGCAATTTCTGGGCCCAGAAATTCAATGAATTAAAGCAGGAATTAAAGCAAGAAATAAAACAGCAGAAGAGCTACACCAATACACAGATAAGCAAAAAGCAAGCCTTGAAAAGCAACTAGAGGAGACCAGAGAAGAATTATACCAGAAGATAATGAAGACAAAAGAAGAAAATAGAGAAGAACACAACAGAGATATAGAAAAATTAAATGCAGATATTCAGGAAATGAAAAACACGCAGGTAATAATAAGCAACCACTTTAAACAACTTCAGAATAGAATGTCAGACCTAGAAAATAAAGTGACTAAGCTGCAACATACAGGCCATGAAGAACACAAAGTAAATAAAGAAAGCGAATCATTGCAACGCCTGATAGACGATTCAAGGAGAAACAACCTCAGAATTATGGGAATCGAGGAGAAGACTAAGGACAAAACAAAAGGCTTAAAGGACACGTTTAATGAAATAATGGAAGAAAATTTCCCAAATCTAAGAAAAGAAATGAACATGGAACTATTGCAGGCATATAGAACACCAAACAACTTTGATCAGAAGAGATCCTCATCACGACACATCATAATTAAAATTCTAGAAAACCAACACAAAGAGAAAATACTAAAAGTGGTAAGAGAAAAACAGAAGGTGACCTACAAAGATAAGCCCATCAGGATAACGGCAGTTTTTCAATCCAAACTTTAAAAGCAAGGATCTTGGAGCAATGTCATCCAAGCACTAAAAGAACATAAATGTCAACCACAACTGCTATAGCCAGCAAAATTATCTTTTAATTTTAAGGGAGAACTTAAAACTTTCCATGACAGAGACAGCTTAAAGGAATTTGCAGCCACTGAACCAATATTGCAGAAAATACTTAAAGGAAACCTGGAAGTGAAAGGGAGACCAATGACACCAGTGACCCCAGAGAAGAAGCAACAACAGCTAGAGGAGAATGAGCCGAGAAAAAAGTAGGTTGGTAATTAGTGAAATATGAGTCAATAAGATATGAAAGTTAAGGAATTCTGAAATAACTAAATTTGCCTGCATGTCTGTCATTTTAAGTATATTTATGTGCTATAGATTTGACTTCATTTAATGTAGCAATGTGATATAGTTTTAACTTTGTATTGTTGTAGCAATCTGCTTATCAGGTCACTAATGAAAGTTTATCCTAAAGAAACTGATTGCTGTAAAGATAACCTTGTGAATGTACAAATATGCACCTTCCAGTATTCAGCTAAGGCAATTAAATTTTATGTATTTATTTTTTTCTCTTTCCCAAATTAACTAGTCTTTTGAACTATATGCTTATAGTTATTTTCTAATGGGAACTGGTGGGTAAGGCCAGGTGTAACAATAACAACAAAGATATAGGAAAATATGGAAAAAAAAACCTTTTGGTGAATATCCCAATAAAGGGATTGGTTGGATTCAGAGAGGAGATATCAAGATCTAACTACTGCAGACCCATTAGAGGAATAGGAAGCTGGGGTAGAGTGGTGACTTAAGTGAAATGACTTAGGTGCAGAAGATTAATATGTTAAACACTGGATGGTTTCTCAGACTTGGAAAACCCAGAACACAGACATTCTTTGGAACCATACGAAGTGATAGCCAGAGCCGGGGGAAGGGACAGGGAGGGAGTGGGAGGGTAGAAGATGGGAAGGGATTGTGAAGTTGATGTGATACATTGATGTACGAAACACCCAAATTAATTGTGAATACTATGTATTACATCTGTATATTAATAAAAATAGTGGGGAAAAAAGAAGTTGAACTAAATGTCTTATAATGTTCTTTTCCTGGAGACAAAGACCTGGGAGATCTAGTTCCCTTTACTCTTTCTCAGAGAAACGCCAGGTCAAAGGGAGGCTCTTCTCACCGTCCGGCTATCAGCAGCTCTTTTTCTGATGCCCGCTTCCGTATCTTGGTGTACAGATCCATGGTGAAGAGGGTGCTGGCACTGTTGAATATGGAGGTCAAGGTGCTCAGGAGAGAAGCCACCATGACTGACAGCATCAAGCCTCGAAGTCCTGGAGTCGCAAGAAAACGCAGGTACCATTTAGTGGTTGGGATGCCGTGGTCCACGAGGGTATTGGTAAACCGGACAGACATTCAGATTTAAGCATTATATGGCGCCTTAACTAAGCCAACTATCGGGGCACATCATCACCCAGCATTCCTTGCGTTTTTCTGGTGACTTGAGAATAATCCAGGGCATAATTGTAGCACTGATGGTAAACATAGAGTTCATGTGCTAGAAACCCATTCCATGAGAGACAAGATTTCAGAACCATTGTGTTTTGGAGGAGAAATCCTTGACTTTTAGAAAACAAAAGGCTTTTGTGGACAAACTCAGGGTTTTGAAACATTATGGGAGCTTCAGACTTCAGTCATTTCAATCAGTAATGACCCTAAATCTCCAAGGATAGAGAAAGACGGGGTGCATGCAATGCCATAGTTGTTAGTCATTCTCCTTTACCTTGAAAATGGTCACATGTGTCAAGGATCAGAAAGGTCACAGAAGTATTAGCCAATCAACAATAGTCACAAGGAACAAATTCCACTGGTCACTGCTGAGCTCTGTGCCTTCCTTTTTCTACATCACAAGTGATCATCTTATATTCTAATAAATTACTTGTTTTATATGTGTACTTTCTTTTCTACACTGCTAATCTACATAAAAATTCTAAGGAGAAAAATAACTTGTGCTTACTTCACTGATCTTTTCTAAGCACAAAAGCAGTGCCTGAAATTAATATGCATTTAATAAATAGGTATTAATTAAGTAGATTAAAATATATTTTGGGATTCACTGGTCTGAAGGGCCTACAATACTAGTATAGTTAATGTCTTGTTCTCTGAATTTAAGTGTTTGTATCTAAAAAGCTTTCTCAGTTACTCATAAACAATTTCAGTGTTTTGGATCATCTTGTAAGATAGTTTTGAATCTCAGGGTCTGAACACTAATAGAAATTGCATACAGTTAACTCTGAAAAAGCCAAAACTATTATATGGCTGACAGCCTGTCAAAGGTGCTCAAGAAACATATATGTATAGAATTGAAATAACGAAAGTAAGAATTAATAACTTCGTGATCACAACCCTTCCTCCTGTCCCCTCGGTAGACCAGGCATCTGAGGATGTGCAGCCATCAGCACTTACTTACCAGCAGGCAACACTTCCAGTACCAGCGTTGGGTAGGCATAGTTAGTGCAGCCGACATCGACGCCACAGTATTTTACACATTCGGAAGGTATGACACAAGCCACCATATCTGAGGAGATGAATGAAGTTTTAAGTTCAGTAAGCAGATACGACCCATTGCCATTAGGAAAAAAAAAAGAAATAAGGTACAAAATTCTGGGAGGAAAGAAAGACATGTAGAAATTGGATATTAAACTTTGAATTTCACATTATAGATGTAGTTTCTTTTTGCCCAGAACATGATCTCTTAAGTGTAGCTTACCCATAGCCCACCATACATTGAACCATGGAACAGGGCTCTTTTTTGGACATGACCTAGCAAGAACTTTAGAGCAGAGAAAGCTGATCCCATTCTCCAGAAATATGGCAAGAAAATCAATTCTTTTACCAGTATCGTGCAGATTAAATCACTGTTGCTTTGCGGAGTTTTTTGTTTTTTTTTTGGAATCTGGAATTGCAATTTTTCTGGCTTCCCTCAATAGAGGAATAGTTAAAGATGTGGTACCTATACACAATGGAATACTATGAAGCCATAAAGAAGGACAGACAAAAAACATTTGAACAAAAATGGGGTCACCTTGAGTCAATAATGTTCAGTGAAATGGACCGAACACAAAAGACTGGCTATCAATGGGTGTCCCTTTTATGAAATCCACAAAAACAATGTCATAAAAGGCCCCAGTATGAGAGACAGTGTAGAAAGAGGGGCAGTGGACTGCTAGGAGAGGGATAAATCTCTGAATATGGCAGTTGACATCGGGCAAAGGTAAGAAGGAAAGAAAATGAGACTAAAAACGGTGTAGATGGTCATTGATTCCCCCGAAGTATATGTTTCTAAAATGATATCGAATTGGAAATTCACGTAAATAAAAAAAATTTTGAAGAAAATTAATTCTTCTAGTAGCATGGGAGGCCACAGACATATAACATCACCACTCAGGAAGTTTGGCCTTTATCCAGTCACATCTACCCCAACACATCCACCCCACCTATGTCTACGAGGTTGGAAACTATGATAATCAATTGAACAACTGCTCCACAAAAGAGGAAGCCTCACCTCAGGGGCAGCTGCCCAATACGCTGAACCCTTTGGCTGAACAATATTATGATAACAAACACAGAGATATGACAGAAAGCCACCTAGAATAATGACATCCTTGCATAATATCTTTTTTTTCTTTCATCTTTTCTAATATTTTCCCCCAGAGAAATGAATATCTGTTGGTCATTTTTGAGACAATATTTTGTAGCTTTTTTAACATTTATGATGACTAACATAAAAATTTCAGCATTTGTCCAGGTTCTGAAGTAGTCTTTCATATTTTGTGGGCAGGTTTCCATAAAGGATATGTAAAATACTTATGCATTTATTTCTTGCTTGTTGAGTATCTATCTGTTATTTTAAAAAAAAAGACAGTGGCCTGAAATGCTGACATAAGAAGTTATGTTGGTCACTTGATGACCATATTAGATTTTCATTTAAACAAACTGATGTCTGTTTGAGAAAATGTACAAAGAATTCTGTGTTATCTGATGAATTGCCTGTCAAAAAAACAATCTTTGATTAGCCAGAAAAATAATAGGTCATATTTTCTTCACTGTTCATCACATAGAGAAATGCTGATTTTTAGGAAGAACTTCAACATGAGCAATTATTCTCATCAGATTCAAACCAATCTACTTTAGTTGGTTTATTTCTTTAGTTTTCTCAGAGAATCTACTGAGAGGGAATACATCTGAAAGACCTTTGCAGTCAGTGGCTTCTGCTCAAGCACTTTATACACTTTATACAATTACATTTCATCCTTTCTTTCATTTTGGCCATATTTTCTAGAGTTTCTTAAATTGAAGCTGCTTCTTAAAACATGAGTCACAATCTCACATGTCTTTAAGGAGACAACCAGAGCCCAGGAAAGGCGATAAGGGACACTATCAAATACGCCTTATTTTTCTTCCTCTGACCTCCTTTACAAAATGTTTCCCAACCTAGAATTCTCCTTTTACTTTCATCCAGAATGGAGTTTCTAGTTTTTCAAGATTTTACTAAAGCTTAAAAATACTCTGCAGGATTCAAGCTTAAAAAGGAGGATGTACGGATGTCCAGCTTGCCTGTAAACATAATTCGGCTGATCATCCCTGGCATCACCATGACAAACATGGGCAGCAGCTTCAGGTAGCCACACAGGACACAGGCAGCCTTCACGTGGGACATGTTCTTGCCAGATAAGCAGCGCTGCACCATGACCTGTCAGGAAAACATGACGTACTAGTAAACTCACCAGAGAGTCATTTCAAAGAAGCTGAATGCCCCTTTCCAGGGCTCAGTGGTCAACTAGGAAACAACACTGTGGTCACTGGACACTGAGGGATTTTGGAGTACAATACGGATTTGAATTACAATTCTTTTTGCACAGTGTTCGACCTACGAAGGTTTGAGATTTCTTATCTACAAAATAGAGCATTTTGTGCTGGGAATTCTGCATACTTAGTGCAGTGAATATAAGACACTTTATACATGGGAGTTAATACATACTAATTGTAATTAAAATATGCATAATGAGCTCCAAGAATGCAGCGAAATGACAGCAGTGCATTTCTCTAGCTACAAAGCTGTCACTACTGACTCCGCCACAAGTTGGTTTTTGAAGTTTTGCGTTTACTGCTTAGGTCTCATCATAATCATCTATTATTGTGATGCAATTACCTCCTTGGGGTATTAAGTCAGTTGAGATTAAATAGCACAGCCAGGTTGCCATCAGAACAGAACACTGAGATATTAATTTCTAGATTTCTTCAGAATATACTGAGACTCTCATCTAATTATCAATCAGACATGCTCGTATTGAAAAATTGTGCATCCCATATCATAATTTCTACTTGTGAGGGTCACAAAGAATTTCCTAGCAAAGCAGCATTTCTATACATAACGCCAAAATTGCTCACTATTTTTCTTCTCAGTGCTTATCAGAAAACAGAGATTCCTTCTTGTGTTTAATTCTCTTTGATGATTCAACTTAGTAGAGATAGTCTTGGTGTCATTCATATATATTAACAAAGAAGGGGTGAGTTCTTTGGTAGATATGTCCAAATCAGTTTAGTTGGATGGCATAGATATTTTAACTGTACAATTCTTCTAATCCATTAATATGGAATTTTAAAAATATTTTTGTTCTCCTCTATTTAGTCTATCAATATGTTAATAGTTTTAATTATCAAAATCTTTCTTTTCCTTGGTAAATTTGTCTCTACATAGTTTATTTTTGAGTTATTGTAAATGGAATTTTCTAGATTTAAAGACAATTGACTATTATCTTTTGTAAATGTTACTGGTATTTGCATGTTGATTTTATATCCTGCAGGTTTACTAAACAATTTAGTAGCTCTAATAGTTTTTCATGAAGTTTTTAGAGTTTTCTGTTTATATATTAGTAATTTTCATGAGGGACAATTTAACTTTCTTCTTTATAAGTTGAGTACCCCTTGTTTCTTTCTCTTGCCTGATTGTTCTGGTTAAGATTTCTACAACTATTTTGGATGTTAATGGTGAAAGTGGACATTCTTGTTTTACTCAAGATTTTGAAAAAATGTCATTTTGCAATATATTGATGACTAAGGATTTGTCTTATATAATCTTCACCCTGTTGAGGTATATTTCTTCTATATCTAATTTACTGAGAGCCCTTAATTGCAAAAGGATGACCCATTGTATCAAATGATTTCCCTCATTGTATTGAATGATCATGTTGTCTTTATTTTTGGCTAATAAGTTTCACATTTATCAGTTTGCATATATCGAACCATCCTTGCATTAATTCCACTTATTGTGAATGATCCCATTAATATATGGTGAGATTTGGTTAGCTAATAATTCAATGAGAATTTTTACAGGTATGTTCATTAGGAATATTGATCTGTGGTTACTCTTTTTATTACTCTGGTGTATGCCTGTGTTAAACTGGATCCTGGCTTTCTCTTCATGAGAATTGTTCCATGTGCAGCTATTTCTTCTGTATGTTTGTGGGAGTACAAATAAGCAGTAGCCTCCTATTCTGACATGTTGCCGATTCCACTCTTTTACTTAAAAGTATTGAGAAAAGAATTTGGCAAGTCTTGGTGTTTAATAAACAATAATTTCAAGGGAAAATAAATCAAACCAAGATATTAATTTTATATAAAAGAAAAAGCTAAAGAAAAATTAATCAGATTGTATTTTGTGGCTCAACTGCACATTACTTTCATGTAATCATAATATAGCAGTGGATTCTGATCTCTGCAAAATTATACCTTGGACCAACTGGGAAGATATAAGACCAAATGTGTGAGCCAGTGTGGTGGTTTGGATCTGGAGTGTATGAAATAACTCATGTTCCTATGAGTACTGTGTAGGGTTGAGAGGTGGGGCCTGGCTAGAAGGGGAAGATACTTAAGGCTTGACTTGGAGGGGTGTGTGCTGGTTCTGCCCTTCTTCCCAGTCTCTGCTCCCTCATGCTGTGAAGGACCTCTATCGCCCAGGCAACCACAACTCTAACTACATCCCCACCATGTGATTCCACCATTTTCCAGCCACCCACCCATGAATGGAATGAGGCCTTCTGAAACTGTAGGCTACAATAAATCCTTATTTCCTAAGTCATGGATGTCAGGTGCAGAGTCACAGTGATGAAAAAGTAACAAAAACAGAAAAGGATGGGGTCATTCTTGCAACTCTACTTGACCACGAGGTTTGGAAGCCTTTGAACCAGTTTCCAGGAGGAATTTGGAAAGGTTTGAAGAAGCTGGCTGGAGAAGCCTTAGAGTGCTCTGAGCCGAGCTTGAGGGGAGATTCTGGTCAGAAGTCAGAAGAGCAGAATGCTGACAGAAGTGTGGATTGGAAAGGCCAGGCTCAAGAAGTTTCAGATGGGAAGGAGGACCGAAACCATGTGTGCTATGCTCTGACAGAAAGTTTGTTGGCATTTTGCCCTCTTCTGGAGACTTTGCCTAAAACTGAGATTAAGGGTGGTAGACTGTTTACTCTCATGGAGGGTATCTCAAGGTAGACTGACATTCAAACTGTTACATGGCAGCTGTTTGCGGCTTTTAGCCATCTCTATTGTGAAAGACAGGATAAAATGGCAGAGAAAAATCATAGAGACTGCAGTGCTAGGCCAACATGGCCTGCAATAGTGGGGTCAAAGAACACAAAGAAGATTTTAGTAATTAGCATTAAAAGGAAGCCAAGTCCTTGTGGACTCTTGGGAGGTGGGGCCTGGCTGGAAGGGACAGGTGCTTGGGGCTTGACCTGGAGTGGCGTGTACTGGTTCTGCCCTTCTTCCCAGTCTCTCTGTTCCATCATGATGTGAGGATCTCTGTCTGCCAGACAGCTCTAGATGCAGCCCCATCATGTGATTCCACAATTTTCCAGCCATCAATTCATGAATGAACTGAGACCTGAAACTGTGAGCTAAAATAAATCTTTTCTCCCTAAGTTGTGGATGCTGGGTATTGAGTCACAGAAATGAAAAAGTAGCTAAGACAGCCAGGATTAGAGACATAAACTTTAACTCTCATATCACGTTGTTGCAAGCCAACAAAAAAAAATTAGTGTGAGAAATTATGGAGGGAGAAATGTAAGTATTTAATAATGGAAAGAGCAAGTGAAAGGAAAATTTGACTTTTAGAGTATCAGTAAAGTTTATTTCTTTTGTATTCCAACCTGGTGTTCATGAAAGATGGATCAAAGATTACATATGGAGCACAAAGATTTAGAGAATAAAAATAAATACCAGACAACTAACTAAAAGAATTGAAATTGTTTGTCTTTGAAGGAAATGAAACAGGATAGAGAATAGCATATCAGGACTTTTTTGTATAACAAGCCCTGTAAAAAGTTTTGGCCTTTCAAATAATATGTGAGTAGGGAGAGGTAAAACTAAAAACTAGATGTTTTGTTAAAGCATGAGAAAGAATAACATTTAGGTATTGTATACACAGAAACACACGTGCTCACCTGGTCTGCACACCAGAACCACAAACCTGTGATGGACATTCCAAATATCAGTCCTGGCCATGGAATATCCCCAGTGATAGGATCTCGGAAAATGTGGAAAGAGTCTGCCTGGGGAGTGTAGCAGCTGGCACTGGCTGTCAGGTTGTCTCCCTGGATTACAGATGGGATGGCATTCATGTACTTCTCTGTAAAGCTCTCATAACCTCCAATATGAGAAAAGGCTGAAAAGGCACACAATAAAGTAAAATGACAAATGAAAATCTAAGACACTTAACACTGATGATAACTCCTCTCTAGGGGAGGTATAAAAGCATCACTCAGCAAGCTGATCAAGCGACTTTCCAGAACCATTTCTCTGCAGGCATCTATTATAGTAGCAGGTCAACTTACAAATGGTACATCAAGAAAATTATTTTTAAATTTTTTTCTTATGATGTCCTTTGTCTAGTCTCATGGTATAAATAAAACTGTTACCAACAAACTGGTCTTGATGTGTTATAACCATTCAGAACAGGACAAATTTGATACCCAGCTATCAAAGTAAGCTATTATAAATTTCAAATCTTCTAAAAGAAACAGTAAACCATGATTTTTCTATTCCACTCATGGCCTGGCTATTTTGATCATATTCCAGCGAAATGCAAATAAAAACAACACTGAGGTTTCACCTCACTCCAGTGAGAATGATCTAACATCAAGAACTCAAAAAATAACCATTGTTAGCAAGCGTGCAGAACAAAAGGAACTCTACTCCATGGCTGGTGGAAATGCAGTCTGCTCCAACCATCATGAAAAGCAGTCTGGAGGTTCCTTAGAAAGTTGAGAATGGAAAGTCTATTTGATCCAGCTACTGCTCTACTGGGCATATTAACAAAAGAAGAAAAGTCAACATACCGAAAAGACGCATGTGTATCCATATTTATAGCAGCACAATTCATAATAGCCAAACCCTGGAAATAACCTACCTGCCCGTCCATAGAGGAATAGTTAAAGAAGATGTCGTAGCTATACACAATGAAATCTTATGTAGCCATAGAGACAGATACAAAGCATTTGAAAGAAAACGGGGCCATCTAGAATCAATAATGCTCAGTGAAATGGACCAAGCACAAAAGACTGACTGTAAATGGGTGCCCCTCGTATGAAATGCACAAAAACAGTAACATAAAAAGGCCCAAACTTGAATGACAGAGTAGAAAGAGAGGCAAAGGTCAGATAGGAAAGGAGTGAACCCCTGAAAAAGGATGGACATAGACACTCACTAATTCCCCAAACCCCATGGTTCTAATGTGTTACAGAATTTAGACTTTATGTATTTACCAAAAAAATAAATAAATTTTATGTCATGTGAATCTTTTTATCAAAAATTATTTTTTAAAAGTAAGGCCTCCTTGTAGACTCGAGGCAAACTCTTATCTATGAGCCTCTGTAAGCATCAAAAAGAAAATATTTCCAACACGTGACATAAATGTCCCTATTTTGCAACAAAGGAAGGGGAAAGCGGAAATAGCCAAAGCAAGACCAAACCTAGCAGTGAAATCATTCAATCCTGTAGCTCTGCATCCCGCATGTGGCACGAATGGCGTGAGATGTTAACTCCCAAAATCTTGGGCAGCTCCACTCCTGTGGCATTGCCAGCAGGAAGCTTCATGGTTTCTCTGTTGGGCTGGCCCTGCTTACAGCTTGCAGCTTTCCTTAGCAGCTCTCTTAGTTACTTCGTTGCTATGGCTCAATACCCAACATCCACAGCTTTAGGGAGGAAAGATTTATTTTAGCTCACAGTTTCAGAGGGTCTTGGTTCCTTCATGGGTGAGCAGCTAGGAAATGGTGGAATCCCATAGCAGGGTTGGAGCTGTGTCGGGGGCCAGAGCTGGAGTTCCAGAGACAGAGATCCTCACAACATGGCAGAACAGAGAGAATTCTGGGTGGAAGGGTGGAACCAGAACACGCCCCTGCAGATCAAGCCCCAAGAATCTGCCCCTTCCAGCCAGGCCCCACCTCCCAGTCATATACAGTATCCAGAGGTGCACGAGGCCTTTGGGAGACACTCCAGATCCAAATCAGACAGCGACCACCCCAGGTTTCTGCTATCTGTAAATTTCTGGGATCCCCACTGTGCCTTCAGCTTCATCCTCACAGCTTCACACACTACCCTCTCAAAGGCTCAGTGCCTGGCCTCTAAGGTTTTCCCCAAATCTGAGTAGAGGCTTTCATGACTCCATAATTCCTGCATTCTGCTTGCCTGTAAAACGAGCACCATGTGGACACAACCATGTCGGCTGCTGGCTTGCACAATAGGCTGGCCCCGTGGGCTACGGCCCCTCAGACAATGCCCCACTTTTTAACAGTATGTGAAATTTTCAATAGATAATTTGCTAATCCAACTAACCCCATCATCCAATCATTTTCCAAATACATGAAACCTCTGCAGTACACAGCAGATTCAAAGCATAGTAAACCCTAACCCAAAATTAAGAGAAAAACAACATAGTTCAGAGTATAAATAAAGAAAACAGTAACTCAAAAAGCAAAAGATCGATGAAATGAAGAACTGGTTCTCTGAACAAAACAACCAACGTTGAGAAACAGATAGCTGGACTAACTAGGACAAATAAAAGTCTCTGGTATAATAAAACCAGAGATAAAAGGAAAAAATCACAACCAAAACCACAGGCACACTAAGATACATTCAAGATTATTATGAACAAATACACAGTAATACATTTGATATCCTAAATAAAATGGATAAATTTCTGGGCACATACGTCTTAACAGTATTGGAGCATGAAAAAATATAAAACCTAAACAGATCAATTAACTGTAACTGTAATAAAAAATGAAAAGTTTCCCATAAGAGAAACTAGACCATCATCTTTCACCAGTTTAAAAAATCAACTCAAGTGGATCAGAGACTTAAAGTGAAAACCTGGAATTGAGGAAATACTAGAAGATAACAGGGGAAATACTGTAGGGCATTAAAATGAGAAATATTTTAAGTAAATCCCCCAAAGCATAGAAAGCTAAAGCAAATGTAGATAAATGAGATTACGTCAAACTAAAATGGCTCTGCATAGCAAAAGAAACAATTATCATAGTGAAGAGATTCTATAGAATGAACAAATATATTTGCAAACTATACATCTGAGAATGCACTAATATTTAGATTATATAAAAAGCCCTAAACACTCAATCATAACAGAAAGAAAGAAAAAAGAAGACAGAAAAGGAAAGATAAAGCCTCAGATAACCAGTCTGATTAAAAATGGGCAATAGGCCTGTGAAAGGAAGTTCCTGTGGGGGCCGTTGGGGACATGGGACTTGCTTGAGGATTTCGCAAGGTAGATTGACTGATTAGATTAGTGGAAAGAATGTTTCACAATGAAATTACGTTTGGCCTGTTTGCCCCTTTAAAGCCATGCTGTGATTCCCCTCTGTATCTGATGCAGCATTCCTGTAATTACTAAGAAACTCTGAAATATATGAGCAGACCCCCAGTTTCCTCCAACCCTAGAGCCAAGACAGTCATCAGAGAGAATCTGAGGCCTATAGCGAGGGTTTCCCACACTTCAGTATATGGATAACATGCCGATGGCTTTTTAAAAGCGTTTTAGTGTATGGCTTTCTTCTGTTTCTTAATTACAAATACTGCATGTAACTGCTAACATGTTTGAACGTGATATTTGAGATAACCTGAATCCATGTTCCAGGACATGGTCACTCCCATTTGACTAGACTAAATTAACTCTTACTCTCTTTGAGGTGAAAGCTATGCTTTTTTATTGACAGGTCTAAGTAGACATTTCTCAAAAGAAGAAATACAAAAGACCCTATTAAAATATTTTAGGTCTCTTATCACCCCAAGAAATGCAAATCAAGTCTAAAGGTATTAAGTTACTCCAGTAAAAATGACAATTACTACATTTTTTTAAAAAGACAAAAGACCATATTCTAGTGAGGGTATGGGCAAAAAAGAATTCCTGAGCACTGTTGGTAGAAATGTAAATTAGTATAGCCATTTGTCTGAGTTACTTTTTTTCCCCCATTTTATTGATATGTACAAGTGCAGAATTTAAGGTTCACAATGGAGTTGAGCATTTTGTGCACATACGTTTCTTGTCAAAGTGACAAGAACTTTCCCGCTGTCCTTTTGTCCCTCCCCCTACCCTCCCTTCCCTCCCTTCACCCCCACCCTGTCCCCCTCTTTCACTTTGTCTTTCGTTTGAAGTTCCATGAGATGGTTGTGGTCTGGGTCTCTCATATCAGAGAGACCACCCAATTCACTTATTCACTGTTATGACAGAATACCCAACATCCACAAATTAAGGGAGGAAAAATTATTTAAACTTATCCTGAAAATAGGCATGGTGAGGTTTATACTCAGTTCTATAATTTCTTTCCTTAAATTTCATCCTTTATTTTCTGAAAATTCTGTGTGACTCAAAAGCTTCTGTATCTCAAATCCAATGCTCCAACATTTGTGTATTCCCCTAAGTCCAATAATTGTTTTCTATTCTGCACATAAAAAATTGAAGTTAAACAATATACTTTAAGCAATAATTGTAGGAAAGAAGTGCAGTTATTCTCATGCTGAGCTAGTACAGCAAGAATGATGTCAGGTGGACACTTCTCAGATGGAAATGGTGTCGTTGGCAGGAAATTCTGACTAAGCAGAACTAGGAAGCAGTAGGAAAGATTAGACAGGTGGGAATGATTTCCTGTGGCTCACAGGCCCATCTTCTCGTGCTCCCTGTCATCACTTACCATACCCCATGAGAATAAAAGAGCCAATCAGCATGATGAAAGACTGAAGGGTGTCTGTGTAAATCACTGAGGCCAAGCCCCCTGGGGAGAGAAAGAAAAGGGGTGGAGCGTTTTATTCACCTGTTCATGTGTTTGCCTTTACCTCCTCCACTTGAACCATGGGAATGGCTCATGAGAAAACATAACGAAAGCTTCTTGCTGAGCCCAAGCTTGCTTAGCATCCTTACATCCTTAGCACTTGTATTTTTCATTACTTTCTTATTTCCTTGAATTGTCATTATTTAACATTGTCCTAAGCTCCCACTTAAGGGGATGATATTATAACAAAGTGATTTGTTTGCAAGGCTGGCTTATTTCTGAACTACAAGGTGATTGCAAAGCTAAGGCAATGACTTCAGACTTCTAAGTCTAATCCCACAGGTTCTGAAACTGGGAATTGAATTCCTGGAAATCTCCAAAATATTTTAATTATTCTTATTATGGAATTTTTGTTGTTTGTTGAGGGTGAGACAGGATACACACACTTAGAGCTAATATATCAGTTTTTAGGCTGACCCTGCATGAGCAAATAAAGTGTATTTGCTGACTAGAAATCGGACCCAAAGTCTAAGATAATAAAGGAAATAGGTACAAATCGAAATCAGAGCTGCCAAAAGTTTATTCAGCTTGTAGTCATTCATCAGAAATCTGTACGCGTAAGCGAAGAGCCTTCGCTTTAAAAAGCAGAAACAGTTTTTTTACATCTTGCCTGCTACTGACTCTCAGTGTCTGACTGTCACAATGGGAAAATAACATGGCGCCTTTACCTTCATAACGACAACACTAACGCCGAGGTCACTGGTTGCCACTTGAGGTAGGAGCAGCAGACTCACCAGTGACTGTGTAAATGGCAGTGATAGCCAAGAGGATGAAGATCGACAGGTACAGGTCCAATCCCAAGGCCAGTTGGATGAACACAGCTCCCGAAAACATGCTGGACTGAAATGGATGGAGACCATGAGCACTTGAGGCCTCTGGTATTTAGGCTTAACGTCCACTTCCCTCCGTCCCTTTTCCTGATAGATTCTTCTTCTTCCTCTAAGACACTTAGATTAGACGTTCCCACAATAATATCTTACATAAAGCATCAAGCATAAATTTTTACTCTCTCTTTAATGTCTTAATAGCAGCCAGTTAATAGCTCAATTAAGGAACTTGTTTAAAGAAGGTGGTATCTTCTGAGAGCTTTTTTTGTACTCTGAAGCTTAGAGAGGCTGAGTAATCATTTGTAGAAACGTTCTTGACCCTGATACAGCAAAAATATATTCTTGAAATTAATATTTTTGTTTACCAATATGTATTTTTATTTATATATACCTGTTTTTATTTTTGCTGCAATCACAGAAAAAATTGAGTCTGTTTCAGGAGTTGAACGAGATAATTTTACTCTGTTCTGGAAATTTTTAAGGAGTCAAGGAACTTCTCCTTATGCAGAACTGCAAAAGAATTTACCCCTTTCATCTCTATTTTTCCTAAATTTTCTGTAAGACAAGAATTTTTTATGATTATTTTGTGAGGAAACTAAGGCTCAGGAAATTTGCTCTAAGTCATCCCACAAGTGATGACTCCACTCCTCGGACAATTTCTATCTTAGACCCTGTAGCCCACAACTTAAGGGAGCAAAGGTTGATTTTTATCTCATGGTTCGGACATCTCAGTCTATGGTCAGCAAGCAGTGGTGGCATGGCTGAAGGAACGCATAGATGATAACTGGTTATTCCATGGTGGCCTTGAGAAGGGTGCAGGCAAAAGGCAGAGCTAGTGAGAAAGATACGCCCTCTCAGGCCACAGCCCAGATTAGCCCCGCTGGAGCAGGCCCCGCCTCTTAACCACATGTGACAACAGTAGATTAATCAACACAATCTAATTAACCCACATAATCTGATCACCTTACAAAACACATGAGACATCTGGAGGACATTCTAGATTCATGCACGCAGGTGGAGTAATCAAAATAACATAGCGTTGAAAACAGACACACAGATCAATGAACAAAATTTTAAAAATCAAGACTTAAAACCATGAATTTACATCCAACAGATCTTTGACAAAGGCGCCATCTGTCACATTGTGAAAGAGGGCAGAGTGGGTGGAGCCTAACAAGATGAAAAACATCAAGTAGTTTGGTTTAGCCTAGATAAGAAATATATGGCTCTATTATTTTAATGGCTGTGATATAATATTGACATGACGTCAGTATTAGGTTTAGTTAGATAAACTGAGGTGTAAACTGCACATAATAATGTTAAGGGTAAAGTAGTTATAATAAATAGCTATTGCATTCTGTCAATATTTTTAGTAAATATAATCTAAGAAATGACAACATTTATGAATAAGAAGTTAAAGGATTATAAAGAAGAAACTATATATATATATGTGTGTGTGTGTGTGTGTGTGTGTGTGTGTGTGTGTGTGTGTGTGTGTGTATGTATCAATACAAGAAATGAAGGAACATTTCAATGGAGATATAAAGGGAATGAAAGCTGAACTCCACAATGTTAAAATTTATAAGACAAAATGGGAAACCACATCAGATGTTTTTAGAATAGATAATTGGATCTTGAAGATAAAATAGGTACACTGTATTATATAGTAAATGAGAAGTGAAAAACAACAAAACGCCAAGGAGACTGGTTGAAACGGCTGATGGGTGATGCAAAGAGAAACAACATCCCAGTTACAGGAGTTCAGGAGAAAATGGAGGACAGAACAAAAGGCTTAAAGGACATGTTCAATGAAATTATAGAAGAAAATTTCTCACATCTAGGAAAAGAAATGAACATTGAGCTCCAGCGGGCATATACGGCACCAAATAACTTTGACCGGAAGGGAACCTCCCCACAACATCATAATTAAATTCCTAGAGACTCAAACAAAGAGAGAATATTAACAGATGTAAGAGGAAAGCAGAAAGCAATTTATGAAGACAAACTTATCAGGATAACAGCAGACTTCTCAACACAGGTCGCAAAAACCAGGAGATCATGGAATAATATCATTCAAGTGCTACAAGATCATAAATGTCAGCCCACACTATGATAGCCAGCAAAACTATCTTTCAAAATAAAGGGAGAAGTTACAAATTTTTTATGATAAAAAAAACACCTAAAGAAATTCATGATCACTGGACCAGTATGGCAGAAAATACTTAAAAGAATCTCAGACAGTGATAGCACCAAACATCTCAAAGAAAAAGAAAAAAACACAAAGGAGAGAATGAATTGAAGGGCGCAGATCAAACAGTCAACACACTGATGCATGATTTCAATGATAGGAAGTAGAAAATCTATCACTATAATAACACAGAATGTGAATAGTCCTAACTTGCCAAAATACACTGCTGGCTGATTGGATCAAAATACAAAGACCCACAATTTATCGCTTCCAAGAGACACATTTTAACCATAGGGAAACATCTAGACTGAAAATAAAAAGATGAAAATCAATATTCTATACAACTACATTCTAGGAGTACAACCTTAAAAAACCTCAAATTCTTTTTAACATTTATTTGCAAACTATGTTTTTATAGAATAGTCTAAGATGAAATAAGGTATTTTTAAAAACCTAGAAAAACACAGAGTGCTTTCCTTCTAGCTGATATGTGTAATTATCAACCTGAAAATAAAAATGCAAACTTGGACTTTTAAAAATGTGAAGATCATTGTTGATAAAACAAAAGTTAAAATGATTGCAGAAGAATCAAAGAGAAAGCAAAATTCCTGTCAGTAGCTTTAGTGCCTTGGGATAAGGATAAATTGTATAGAAAGATTGCATCAAGATCTGGCAATAAAAAAATTATGCTTCTCAATATCCAAAAGGCCCAGAAAGATTCTAGAGTGACCCATCTGTCCTGGGTATAGACATTTCTAGGTGCTTGCGAATTTTATAACCGCCCTGCTCACGTCATTGTCCCATTGCTGAACTCATGCTGTCCTTGCTTTTCTCCAAAGAATGCTGAATTTCAGTTTCCCGTGAATGCTGACTTTGCAACCCTTCTTCTGTTTTGTTTGTTTATTTGGTTGGTCGGTTGGTTATAAGTCTCTGTTCTGCCTTGCTCAATAAAAACACCACTTCCCATGTGAACTTGGGGTTCCCAACGTGCAAATCTCTTCTTCCTTTGAATAAAACTGCCATTGACTTTAACCGCCATTCATTTGTGATATGTGGTTCACATTCGATTGTGAAAAGGAAGACAAGTTCTTCTCGTTATGACTGAATAGTTGTGTTACCTGGTGGAGACGTGTTTTTCATTCTGTACAATTCTTATTTCATATCCTTAGTGAGAAAGTGGATTTGTACTCTGGAGACTGTCACACCTAGAAAATGTACTACATCATATATATGGACTCCCTACACCTCCATACTCTCATTAATGTTTTGTAGGGAAACTCAGGCAGATTAAGACCATCCATTTTGCTCCAGCCTATGAAGAAAGCCTACAAATATCCCACTCTCTGATTTTACCGCTCTGGGCATTGAACTCACGGCAGTTCTCACGATCACATTGACTAAGAGGGTAAAGATGGAAAAGTAGATCTGAAGGCGCTTCCCTCCGAATCGCTTTCTCAGGTATTCTGGTATAGTCATCACCTGCATACAGAGAGACAAATAGGAAGTCATATTCAGGGTCCAGGGAACTCAAATTATTCAACATTTTCTGAATACTTACGGGTGATTAAGTATTGCTCATGGCACATTGAGAGTGAATGCAGAGTTGAGAAAGGTATAGGTTTTTGGTTGAGTATAAGGCTGAAATAAGCACTAGTCCTGGGGATGGATCATCTTGAGGGCTCTCTTTATAGCTCCAATATTTATTAGACATGATCTTTAATAAATTTCAGTATCTTTGAATCTCTCTCTCTCTTTCTCTCTCTCTCTCTGACTTGCAAAACTGGAGTTTAATATGAATGTTGATGTTAAGTCCTAAGTCATTAAGCTACTTGATACGTCCGTATACACTCAATAATTTTTATTTTCACCCATACTGTTGTAGTCTCTTAGAAACCATTTTGCAGAATAGTGAGAAAAATGATGAAATAAAAGTAACAACTGTGATTGAGAAGACTCAGACTATAAGAAATCATATCACATTCTGTATAAGAGAGAAGGCATTCCAGGCACCACTATAGAAGAGGCAGAAAGCCTAAACAGCATGGGTATTTGGAGAAGCAACAGGAAGAGAGTACAAAATAATTCATAACTTCACTCCAGTTCTCTGTAAGCAGCCCTCAATATTATTATACCTGCAGTCTTACCTGTGGAGGAAATTTTTTTCTCTTTTAAATTATTTTTTCATTTTCTTTAGTATGAATTTGCAATATGCTGTGGCTTTTCATCTACAAATCCCATTCTTCCTTTCCATAGATTTACAAATCTCACAGATTTCCATCCCTACGTTCCCAAAAATATACCCAGCTCTGGATACAATGGGTGCCTCTTTTTGAGATTTCTGGACAGCCTCAACTCTATTTGAATGGGTACTGTTAAATTTCTACCTAAGAGGTCTTTCTTGTGCGTCTTACTGACTAGTCCTGAAAATTATTTTTCTGCGACAGCAGTCAGTGATGTTATTCTATGGGAATATTAATCTAGTTTCCCATCCCCACCTTGAATACCTGCTTGGGTTCTGTCAGGTGATAAAAGAGTGTTCTGCCAGGCATACAGGGTTATTTTAGAGAAATCACCCTTTACTTCATCTACAACCTAACCCATGTTAAACGTTGGCAGGTAGTTCAATCTAAACAATAGAATATATAAAAGCTCCCAGCCAGTAAACACCCAGCAAATAGTCATTATGAGGCATTGTTAGCAGATGCGAGGGACAAAGAAGCTCCAAAACTACTTGATTTGCCAGTAACAAATTATAAAAGGCCTCAATGTATAATAGATTTATAAAAATGTAGTGGGTCTCGACTTAGACTGATCTGAAAGAGCCACAATAGCATTTTAAAGTTGTGCATTATACACATTCACAATGATCATCTACTTCCAGAATAAGAAATACAGCGTACTTGATTGCTGTAGCCTAAGGCCCAGTGGTATTGAAAAGGAGAAGACTGTTTAAGGACCCTCCGGCCTTAGTCCAAGACCTAATTTAGATTAGAATTTTTTCTTTCATAATTTTTTTTTCACAGTTGAGGCCACTAAAGGAACACTGGTCATCTAAAAAGAACATTTTGCAAAAGTGACATTCCAATGTAGCCTCTTAGAACAACACCATTAAGTGCCTGTGTTCTGGGGATAAAACTATGAAAGTCACCACAGCTCATTGAGCCACAGGAGGAACACTTCTGTAATAAAAACTAAATTTAAAAAACATATCTGAACTCCCACTCAGGGCAGGAACAACATGGCACTTCTTGCCTTCTCACTTGAAGGTATAATTTTCTCAAAATTTTGATTTTACGGTAAGCTGAGTTTACTTCCGCTTGACTGCTTATGGACCTTGTCTAAATTCTTTCGCTGAAGGCGCACAAAAAAGACAGACGGATTTGAGGCTTTTAGAGGTCAATGGACACAACTTGAGACCATCATGCTCAGTGAAGTGAGTCAAATGTAGAAGGTAAATATTGCATGTCTTCTCTAAAATGAGAAATCCAGAATACTGGCATTCAATGGAACCAAACGCATGTGAGAGTGGGAGTCAGAAGGGATGGAGGGGGTGTGGGAAGGTCAAGAATCGGGAGGGGGGATTGTTATGTTGACATGACACATATACACATGCATGAAATAACCACGCTCAATGTAACCACTATGTAGCACGTAGGTATACTAATAAAAATGGAAGAAAATAAAACTTGATTTCACTTAAAAAAAAAAAGGGACAAAGGATCAAGGAGCAAAAACTGGTTCCTTCTGGCACCTGGATTTGCATTTCTGGTGACAATCATGATACATAGGAATTCATGAATCATTTATGGATATTTATTCCCATAGCTACAGCAGAGAGAAACAACAGTTTTCACAGGTAACACACTTACAAATGACTCCATAGTACATCATGGCCATAGCTTTAGAGAAAGGAATAGGGTGAGAAAATTAAAGATGTATGTAAACATATTTAGGATTCACTTTATACACTACTGTGTAAAGCACAGCTGTTTTACCTACTAGAGAGACCCAATTTCTGTTAGAACAAGCAAAGTGGTTCCTGTAGGCTTTGACACAGTAAGTTGTATGCGAATTCTCATTGAGCACAGATTAAGAAGACAAAGGGAAAGTGCACAATGAAATTTGCATAGAATTAAGCTCAAAATTACACAACAGACTGATATTCCAGGGCACATTATCAAGTGAAGTCTGGTCCCTAAAATGGGACTTGTATAAAAGAAGAGATGAATCCACTCAGAGATATAGAGATATCCATATTGAAACAAAAAATATGAAAAAAACAATGTGTTGCTCCTACAAAAATAAATGCCTCCAAACTTACACACCCCAGCAGACCCTTCAAGAAGCAATCCCAGGCCAAGGTGCATCCCACACCTCACCACCACCATCTCCTGGACCCTCCCAAGGTACCAGAACTCCTGACCCCTACAGACCTGCCAAGAAGCCATCCCAGGCCTAGGTGTGTCCTGTGCTACAAAGCCACCTTCTCTCAGGCCCCTTCAAGGGCCCCGCAGCTCACACTTCCCAATGGACCCACCAAGAAGCCATCCCAGGACTAGATGCTTCCTACGCTGTGCCACAGACTCTCCCTGTACCCTTACAAGGCCCAGAAGCTTATGTGCCTCAAGGAACATGCCTGGAATCCATCCCCGGCCTAAGTCTATCCAGCACAGTGCCAGACCCACCCAGAGGCTACACCCAGCCAATGTCTATTGGGTACTGTGCAGGATCTCAGCCTGAAATCCTACTGGACCTACCCATCCATCTACAGGCCACCAGGTCCAGCTTACAGCTGTATTGTGAATGTGTATAGCTGTGTGGAAATAGTGCAAGGACAAAGAGGAAATCCCCAGGATCAGTAACTGAGTAGAGGCCACCAGACTGCAAGACCCAGCACCCAAGGATGTTTACATCCAAATAATACCAGGGGTAAAAAAAGAACCTCAGAGTTGTTTTGATTTGCATTTTCCCAATGGCTACAGATGTTGAATACTTTTATGTAATTATTGGCCTGTTGGTACTTCCTTTGGAAAGTGTCTGTTCACTTTACTTGCCCATTTTTGAATGGGTTGTTTCAGAGTATTTTTTGTTTGTTTGTTTTGTTTTGTTTTGTTTTTGTTTTTGTTTTTTATATGTTCTAGATATTAGTCTTCCATTCATGTCCATGTTTGGAATGACACCTTTCACAAAAGGTAAGTTCTAGAAACAGTCCAGGTGTCCAACAACAGACAAATAAATAAACGAAATGTGTTATACACATATGATAAAATTGTATTCAACCATAAAAAAGAATAAATCATGTGATTTAAAGAAAAAAATAGGTGGACCACCATGAATAGTGACATACGTCAGACATAGAGAGTTCAATATTATATGGTTTCTCTGATATGAGAAACTCAAAATATCAATAAAGAGTATTAATGGAGGTATGATAGAAGAAAGGGAGACAGACTTTTAAGAGATGGAAAAAAGAATGGGGAAGATAGAGAAAAGATAAATGTACCTACTATGTCTTGTAAGCACTCACCCAAAGTAATACATTTGGGAAAAAAATAATCAGTGATTCATAGCAGAAATTAGTGCAAAAAAACCGAAAAAATGTTTCAGAGTCGAATCAAAATTGGAGTAGAACATAGCAGAAACTTTGGGACACAGGGAAGGCAGTTGTGAGAAGAAAGTTGACGGCTACAAGTGTCCACATTAAAAACTTGGAGAGTTCCCAAATGTATGGGCCTACTGATGAATATTAAGCCTTAGAAAAACAAAAATAAATAAACCCAAACCAACTAAAGGAAAGAAAAGTACAGGTTAGAGCCAAAATCAATGAACTAGAAACTAAAAAATGGGTAGAACACAACTAATCCAAAGGAGGATTTTTTTGGAAAAGGCAAGAACGAGAAACCTACAAACAAACAAAAAGATTAACAAAAGAAGGAGTGAAGACTCACACTAATAAAAAGTAGATTTGTAAGAGGGTATATTACAATAGATACCAATCTAAATCCAGAATATCATTAGTATCTTATTTTGGGAAACATATTTCAAAAAGTTTGAAAGATCCAGAAGCAATGGGCAAATCTCTGGACACCAACAAGCTGTCAAAATTGGACCAACAGGGTATATGAAACTTCAACATTTCAGTAACAAGCAATGAGCCTGAAATGGTAATAAAAAAGTCTCCCAACAACAAAAGCCCAAGTCTAAACAGACGCAATATTAACTTTTACTGTTAAAGAGCCAACATCAATTTTTCTCAAAATATTCTATAAAATTGAAGGAGAAAGAATGCTGCCAGGCTCTTTCTATGAAGCCACTGTTATCCCAATCCTGAAAGTAGGTAAGAATCAACAAAAAAGAATGACAGACCAATATCTTTGATGAGCACTGATGCAAAACTTCTCAACAAAATATCAGCAAGCATGAATCATCAACATGTTAGAAACATCATACTCTTGATCAAGATAGCTTCACATCAAGATATAAGCAGGATTCAGCAAATACAAGTCAGTAAATGATTTTAATCAAATGAAGGATAAAATCAGATAATTGTCTTAATATATGTACAAAAGTTCTTTGCAAATTTAACATTCTTCCATAACAAAACAACCCCAAATAAACCATGTATCAAAGGATTTTACCTAAATATAACCAAAAGGCAATACAAGAAAAATTCACAGCAAATATCGTATTGAATGGAGAAAAACTGAAAGCATTTCATTTAAAATTATGAACAAGATAAATATGTTTACTCTAATTACTCATGTTAAATAAAATCCTTGACATTTTAGATGTAGAAATTAGGTGAAAATGTGTAAATTAAAAAGAAAGAAATAAGCAAAATAAAGAAATGAAAATGATATAAGTAGGAAAATAAGGAGTCAAATTATTTCCATTTGCAAATAGTATTAACTTTTTCATAGAAGACCTCAAAAATTCTACTGAAAAACTTTTAGATATTAAAAATTCAGCAAAGTAGCAGAATATAAAACCAGCATACATGAAACAATATACTTTCCATAAACTAATAATAAACCCACTGACAGAGGAATCACAAAAAATAATTCTATCCACAGGTTAGAGCCAAAAGCAATAAAAATGTTAAATATACATCTTTCCTTTATGAAGTATCCAACCTCAAAAATATTGTTAAAGTAGCACAAAAGTAAACAAAGACAGAGTCATAAAGGAACCAAACACCCATTTCCAAAGAGAACTCACTACTCTCCCATTACCCATGGTCTAGCTTCCTTTTGGAATTCTCTCTGCTCCATTAATGGTGGCTTGGGCACACAGATCCTCCAATTTCAAGTCATAGAGTTGCTTCAAATGCTTCACTAGTCACATTTTATGCTGTTAAGCCAGTCACTCCTACTTTAAAAGCAGGTCTCCTTTCTGTTTTCTTTCTGTAGTCTCGTTCTGTTGATCTTCTGAAATTTATTTTCAAATCATCAATGTAAGTGGAAATGTCTAAAGCACAAATCTGATCACGACTTATGAGTGTCTGAGGACACCATTGCCCATTTCCAGGAGAATTCAGGAAATACTTATTTAGTCTAGGATACATGTAGACCTCTAACAACCGAACCCTACTTATACCTACAGACTGGCCTCCATCTCCCACCATTCCCCCATGTGTTCTTTATTTTAAACCACAATTTAATTTCGTCTGTACATACTTCCAAGTTAGGAGCATTTTAAATTTCCATACGTTGTTTTCTAGAATTCTCTATGGCCTAAATTTTCTATGTAGAGGTAACCATATTCCACGTTCCCTTAAGTCTCAAGTTTAATCATCACTGAGTAGCTTTTTGTGACAGGAACACAGGTGACACTGTCTCCAGGATTTGTGCATCAGGATGACAACCTCATGGCAGTCATTATGCAGGGTCACCACTGTTTTCTTACCTGGCTGTTTTCCCATATTCTATACTGGGAGGCCCTAGGGATAAGGAATTTCTTTTTTGGTTACCTGTTAGTTCTTAAATAGGCTAAGTGAGCTGAAAGCCCAAGATTACTGGTTAAAAAGAAAAGAATGCGTGACTGAAAGGGTATGTGGAGATATATGTGAGAGGTTCACTTTCAACTCCATGGGATACTCACCCCTGCCTTGATGTAGATGGGGACAAAGAACCACCCGGCAGCCAATGCCAGAACCAAGGCCTACAAGAATGCAAGAAAAGAGTGTAAAATTGAAGAGCTCAATTTTCATGATCTTTGAGTCCAAAAAAACAATTTCCTTAGATCCTGTTGTATTTGAACCATCATGATCCTTGGATTATCATGGGTTTATTTTCTCTGTTTGACTCAGAGGTCAATAGACTGTGACAAATCTGAGCCCACTTGAACCACAGGAGTATCATATAATCTTTGCCAAAAGTTATTCATGTAGAAATTATGTACCAAATGGCAAAATAATTAGAAGAGAAATTTGGAGACAGAAGAATATACCCAGTGCTCATGATATGTAGCCACACATAATGCTACTAATAACGAATTTTAACTTCACGAAGAACCTTTACATATAAAATTCATGCAGATCTTCTAAGCAGCAGAGTCAGGATGATAAGTATAATTATCCTTATCGAGTGGAGATGGAAATTAAGCTGCATAGAGATTAGGGAAGCCAAGGTCAAAAGCTAAGAGTGAAACAGTGAAATTATTTTCAGTGTCAGCGTGACAAATCACACCCAGGGAGGCCATAGGTCACACCGACTCATTCTCCAGGCATAGTCCACAGCACAATGAAAACAAACATCTGACCACATTACACACCTGGAGGAGGGGGTGCATGCTGGAGTCCTCAAGGCCAGTAAAATTAGAGGGAAGCAGAATATTAACTAAAGAATGGGGAATGATCTTTGTCATGACTCAAGACCACTTTCAGACATGACCCACTGAAACTTCAATAGAACTCAAAGGTCTTTGACCCAGGCAGCTTCCTCTGATCAATATTTTCACATCTGTATGTGAAAACACTAAAAAGGATAAAACAAAAGAAGAAAAGTCCTTAGTTACTCGAGAAGCATTTACTCAACACTCGTGGGTAGTGTGAACAGAAAAGAAGATATGGTCCCTGTCCTCAAAAAAAACTTGGGCCTTGATTAATGGATTCAAATTCTACTGGTGAAATCCTATTAGAACAATTTGGAACTTGATCACAGTTTTGTAGGTTGTACCTATGTGTCTCAAATCTTGCACCTCCTGCTCCACAGTGATTCCTTTGGTCTGGTCCTATTTGGATAATATGCGCTCATTTCTGTCATCCACCCTAGGACACTCTCTTAACATGTGTAAATGCTACTTATCACCTACAATGGCCATGCCTCTTGTGGGACTCCTCAGTGTAATGTTTGTACTCCTCTCCACAGACTTTCCACAATATAGGGAAGAAATATTTTTTCTTTCCTGTTTCTTGATGCAGGGTCTCACTCTATAGTCCAGGCTGATCTTGAACTCACTATGGCTGGCCTCAAACACACAGCAATCCTCCCGCCTCAGCCTCCTGAGCGCTAGAATTACAGGCATGCACCAACGCACCTAGCTTAAATATTTTTCATTTCTCCTGACATGTAAGCTTTTCAAGTGAGGAACCACTGCCTTTACAAGTGTTTAGCTTTTTGCATCTAGCTCACCTTGTGCTCAGAGAGAAGAGATAAAAGTGAGCTCAATGGTCAAGCTCGAGGCATAAAAGGATGTCGTTATATAGAAGTGACTATCTTGTGGGACTATTGGCTTGACAATGGTAAAAATAAGTAAAAGGAGTACATCTTGCACATACTGCCACAAAAACCTGGGGTTTTTGTTTGAGAAGTCTTAATGTAGCTATGATTTAAATGTTTTAAAGTCTGTGCTATCACTTACATTCCATTCAGCTGCTCCAATAGCGATTCCAGAGGCTGCTCCTGTTCCAGCCAGGCCTACAAAGTGGCCACTGCCAATGTTACTAGCGAAGAGAGAGGCACCCATCTGAAATGCAAGAGAAGAGTCTATTGGTAGAGTTAAGACAGCCAAGTTAGACTTTTTGAAAATAGAGAGCTCTTGTGACGTTTCTATCACTACTCCTTACAGAAGTAGTCCACACAGTATGTTCTGGGGTCTCACTGCAGTATCTTATTACTTTTTGTATGGCCCCCCATAAAAATGAAGAAAGCTCTCTAACCATTGGAACAGTTAAAGCAGCTAAAAACCTGAAGAATAACATTTTATGAGACATAAAATTAAATGAACTTTAAACTTTAGTGTTCGTGATTAGTTTATCGGAACACAACTATAGATGCTTTTGCACTACAATGGCAGTTACATGCTTGGAATATATTATATAGTCATGAATGATAAAAAGAACAATCTGCCCTTTTTCAGAACATGTTTTTGCCTTAGTAAGAACAGCCAGACCTCATACCAACTCTTGCACCTTGAATTGGTACCAAGAACTCCAAAGTCAACCAGGAAGAAATTCTTCTATCCTCACAGCTGTGGGTCTTCCTTTTCAGTATCCCCACTTCTACAACATTGCATTCTGTTCTTCAGATGGAAAATAAGGAGAGTCTCTTGAGTGAACACAGATTAACACCATTCTGATAGAACAGAGCCTGGGAGTGTTCTCAACTCGCGATGCCTATGTAAAATCACTTTCTCTATTGAGAGAGTTGGAGTCAGGACAACAGTGGAATAGGTCTAAGGTTGTGAGATTGATGGATTTTGATTGGTTCACAAAACAGCACTGAGAAGGTAATCAAGTTACTGAGTGCCCAAACAAAAACCAACTTTTAGCTTGTTGGTCATCTGTCTTATTCACCTCTGCCAGATCACTTTTGATTTTTTAATACTACTTTGATGAGTAACCAAATCTGTTACAAATAGAATTTACTGAGAACCCATTTTTTTTGTACTACACTGTTCTGAAACTCTTCAGGTTCCGAGAAAGATGCCACCTCTGCTATAATGGAAATCTGGCCAAGGAGGCCACACACCAAAACCCAGAAAAGAGGATGCCACTAGGCAAGAGTCAAAAAAGCATCACCCTAAGTAACGTCATGAGAAACATGACTTAAGGAATGGGCATTAGGACAGAACTGGATTGAACTGAGTTCAAGGTGGGCATCGATAAAGTCACACAGAGAGGGGAGCACTGGCTTACTATTGGAAGAACAGTAGGAAAGGGTGGAGCTAATAAGAAGCCAGGATAGAAGAGTATCAACGAACATCAAGGGAAAGAATATGTTAGAGCAAATTTGGGAGTCTTAAGTACCTCGCTAAATCTTTCTTACAAATAATTGATGTTGTAATTTTTCTGGAATTTGGTCGTAACTATGAAATCTGAAACTTAAAAGACCCTACCAATGAGACAGCCAATGTAAACCAGAAATAATCCACATTTTCAATGTTTTCTTAATGTATTCTTACACGCACAAACAGGAAATTTATTTCCCACAAACTCTGGTTGACTTACCGTCCACCAGACCATATCTCGACCAGCCAGGAAAAAGCCTCCAACAGTGCCTCGGTCGGTCTTGAGCATCGCCTGAGCAGAAAGAAAGACAAATGAATGCTAAAAGAATTACACATGTACCCGTGAGTCCAGCTAGATGGTCTGGCCAGTGCTGACAAGGATGAATCTTTCAACACATGGAGAGAAACACTTTCCTGGAAAAATATGTTAAAGCATCAGTTTTAGAAACACATCAAACTTGAGTCAACTTTAAGAAAGTATATTTTACAATGTCTATTTTACAATAACTATTCTAGTTATTTTCATATATAAAAACAATAAGAGATATCATAAAAACTATGGCTGAAAGAAAATTTGCAGCCATGAATTTATCACTAAAAAATGAAGAATTAATATATATGAACCATGTGCCTAACTCCTGAAGTTAAAAATTGAGAAACAAAGGAATGTAACATAATATGATTATGTAAATAAGGTCTTTATTATGTTAGATGTTGTAGATGCTAAGTCAAACAAGTCTCAAGTTTCCAATACTGGGTATGTTTAAATGGCCATGTTTTTTAGAAGAAAACACCTTTCAGTGGTAGTGTTATATCACACACCACATGCACAGAAATGATACAGAAAGAGAGTGACATTTGTGAAAACTGTGAGGTTGGTCTCAGTTTGTCATTCCTCACGTCTCCCACCCTAAGACCTGTTCTCCCAGCCTTGGTGCCCTCCCTGGAAACCCACTGGGCTTCCGCATACCCACAGCCCCACAGCCATCACCACCAAAAAATAGATGACAATGATAGAGATGTCAGCAGCATTCTGGATGCGCTGTGACAGTGCTGGCAGCTCTGGGATTCCAGCCGTGGTCCCCGGGCTCAGTGTGCTATCCATGGCTGCAGGTGGTACAGTCTCCATCCCAGGCGTGGCTCCTGCTTTATGTAAGTGCTGGGTTAATGGTTAGCTTCAGGTAGGTGGTGGGGAAAGCTATCAGAACCAACTCCTGTGCATGCGAGGAACTTTAAACTTCTCCTTTGAATCTAGGATGAGGTACCCTGGCCCTGCAGTGGTAGATATTGACCTAGGTAGGCTGTAAGAATGAGGCCAAGGTCACTACAAACCAAGTAAGAATTGAAAGTATAAAGTAATGTGTTCACTGAGAGTCATGGCATGTAAGGAAAATGGACTCGTTCAAGCGAAGCTTAGGGAGAGCTTTAGGAAAATGAGCAAGTAGGATGGGTAGGTCAGGAAAGACTAGGAAGGACAGAAAGTGATTGTTCTTAATGAACAGGTAAGATCTGTGTGATGGTTCATCTTGGTTTCGAATTGTTTGGCTTGCAGCCAGGCCTGGTGGCACAGGCCTGCAATCTCAACGCTCTTGGAGGTGGTGAAACCAGGAGGGTCACGAGTTCAAGCTTAACCCAGATAATTTAGCAACTTAGCAAGTCCTCATCTAATAATAAAAACAAACAAACAAAAAACAACCCAGAAACCTGACGGGAGTGTAGCTCAATGTGAAGACCCTGGATTCCATCTTCAGCACTGAAAATAGATTTTGATAAACTTGAACAATGTCCCTGGCCCTCTCCATTCGGGGCTCTGCCCTGTCTCTGCTTCCTAGTTGCCACAGTTGAGCACTTTTGCCCTTCCATACCCTCCTACTGTGACGTGGAGCCAGCTGGCTATGAGCTGAAACCTCTGAAAGTCTGAGCCAAAACATCTTGTCCTGTAAGGTGCAGGCATCAGGTATTGATAGTCTCATCAGTGAGGAAGCAGGCCAATACAGTTACTGCCCAGACATCTTATCCCTGGAGGTGTGCACTGTGACAAATTTTTGATGATGAGTGAATCAACTAAAATCATGTGCCAGAGATTCTCACAAGCCAGGACCCATGCCACTTTGACTGTAGCCTACCTGAGAGTGCAAGTTAAGGCCTAAAATTCTGTTTTTCTTCACAGTTTGTGTTTAGAATATACATAACATGAGGCTTACCATTTTAACTAGGTATCCTGTGATTCAGTGGTATTAAATACATTCACAATAGTGAGCAACCATCACCACTACCTGTCTTCAAAATTTTATTAACTCAAAGAAATGTTCTGTACCCAATAAATGATAATTCCCTATTTCTGCCTCATCCTGATTTCTAGTAACTTCTATTCTGTTTTCCGCCTATATAAACTGATCTAAGAAGCTCAAACAAATGGCATCATATATGTATCCTTTTGTGGTGTCTTGTTTTATACATCATAATATTTTCATGGCTCATTGGTGATGTAACATTTTCAGATTCTTCTTTCATTTAAGGCCAAATAACTTTTCATCAAGTGCTTATGCCTCAATTTGTGCATCTGTTTATTATTAATGGACATTTGGGCTCTTTCTACATTTTAGCTATTATAAATAATACTGCTTGAATATTGATGTACAAGTATGTTAAACGCTTGCTTTCAATTCCTGTGAGTATACACCTGCAAGTGGAATTGCGAGATCATGTGATAATTCCACAGTCAACTTTCAAACTACTAACCTGTTTCCACAGCAGCTGTCCCAGTTCACATTCCCAAAGCAGTGAAAAAATGTTCTGATTTCTCTACATCATTCAGTGTTGTTATTTTCCCTTTTAAAAAGCATTGTCATGCTAACTGGCATGAAGTAGTGGCAGATGGTGATTTTGATTTGTATTTGTAAGGCGATGAGTAATGATGACGGATCCTGTGCTTACTGGACATATATGGCTATTCGAACTCTGCACAACTTAGAATACAGCTGCGTATTTATATTTGTTGGAGCTTTTCAATATCTTGAATGTGAGTTTCTCATCAAAGATAAGAATTGCAAATATCTCTTTCATCTTCAAGTTGTCTCTTTGCTCTCTTGGTAGCATACTTTGAGACATAATAATTTTAATTTGAGTTTGATTTATTTTTGAAACACTATAATATTTGTATTCTCATCTCCCACAGACTTGTGAATGGGCTGGGCTCAACTAAGTGACTCTCACAGTCAGAGAGTAGCTGGCACTGAGCCATCTGAAATGACTCTGTAAACTGATTGTAAGCTGAGATCTTCACTGGGGTAATTGGTCAGAAGACTTACCTGTGACTTGGACTCTCACTTAGTGTTGGCTGGGCTCATACAGCAGGTGTTCAGAGATTATGGCAAAGATGTATTGCCTTTTAAGGTTGAGCCTTACATAAGGCCGCTTTTTTGCTACAGTTGTAAGCCCTCTCGCATTCAAGAGCAAGGAGTCCAGATGCCCATCTCAAAAAGAGAAAAGTTCAAAAATACACTGAGAAGAGCTTGTGGGATGGAAATTCAAATGGTGATTGTCTTAGAATGCACATTCTCAGATCTGATGCTCAGTCTCACTGAGCTTAGCTAGAAGGTCAACGACCCCTCCCCTGTCTCCAGTCTTGGCAGATTCTTATAGCATAGGCAAAAGGAAGACAAGTGGCCTGGCTTTGTAGAAAATAAGCTGCTCCTTGTGGGAATATGAAAGGGCCTTCATGAAGCCCAATTCGTGAAGAACTAGAGAAAATAAGGTTGAGAAGTCAATATTGGTATGCAAAAAGTCTTGGATGGTGAGGAGGCCTGCTTTCCTTCAGTATAAGTTCCAAAATAATAAAAAAAAAATCTTAAATACTGCATCATAGACACTTAAACCCTATGCTTAGTGCTGCCATGTTGCTTTGGGGCCCCTAATCTTTAAATGGTAAGAGAACTCAATACTGCTAATTAAAGGCATCTTAATTATTTCCTGTTTAAAAACTCTTTTGGGCTAACTCAATCTTGGGTAAATCCTGGTTCCATTCAAATTCTAAACTCCCTATCCAGAATTTCCCAGTTTTCTCATGACTGAAGGATTTCAAGGTTAGAAAATTCCCTGGCATATGGGCACAAGCTGGTCTGCCTAAAGTATTAGTTGAAATTAGGACCACATTTGTTTAGTCTATGTTATGTGGCAAGCAGTCACAAGTCTCCATGCAGTTACTATGTTGATTGGATTGTCTCTTCTGTGAAGTGATAATTTATATTTTTATTACATTTTAAATTTTAAAATATAATTAATTTATGGATAAGGTTTAAGAAATAGCAATCATGCATCTAGTATGTGATGGAGTTCTGCTCCCTACTTTGTTGTTTGTTCTTTGATTTTGCACATGGGTTTTTCTTATAATAGGGAATATTTAATTTTCACATAATAATATATATCTACCCTTTTCTGATAGCTTTGGGTGTCTTACCTTATTTAGGAAAGTGCTCTCTTTAAGATTATATAAATTCATTCCAAAATTCTATTCTAACACATCCATTTTTTACTTTTGTTCTTAAGTCTTCAATTCACCTGGAACTTTAGGTCTTCCTCCTTTCTTTCTCTCTTTCAGGATTAAATTTAATTTTTGATTGATGTATATATATGAATATTACACAAATATTTAACAATTGTATTTATCAATAGAGTACAGTATAATATTACCCCACATGTGATCCTTCATTTGGCAATCAAACTAAGATAATTAGCATTTCTTTCTCCTTACCATATTTTATTCGTGGAGACTTCAAACTCCTTTCTTCTGGATAATTATAAAATAAATAGTAAGTGTGTTCACTTCGCATCAGCAGGAAAAATACCTAAGAAAAACAACTCAAAAAGAAGGAAAGTTTATTTTGACTCATGGTTTCAGAGGTTTCAGTCCAAGGTCTCGTGGTACATCAATTTGAGTATGTAACAAGACAGAACCTCAGGCTAGAGGCACGTAGGAGAGCAAACACGCTCTCGTGTCATGATGGCTGAGAGGCAAAGAGAAAAGGAGAAAGGGCATGACCTCTGTGACCTACTTCTTCCAGTTGTGTCCTGCCTCCTAAACTTTCCATTCCCTCCCAAGAGAACAACCAGCTGGAGTGAAACCTTCAACACATAAAATTTTAAGGGACATTTCAGATTCAAACTACAAGTTATTACAAACTCTGACCATCCCACTGTGCTGCAACTCACTTCCCTTATTTGCCTCTGTTTTTGGTACCTACTACATAACCTTCGGTTCCCTCTCTTCCCTACTTCCCCTACCCTTTAGTAAGAACTAAGCTATACTCAGATTGACGTTTTTTTAGAGCTTCAACATATGTGAGAGAACATGTGCTATTTCTTCTATAGTGTCTGGCTTATTTCACTGATTAGTGACTTATTTCTCTAATGACAGGATGTTATCCTTAATTTATCTATTTCTACATTGCTCCCTATGCTTTCAATGTTGAAAGAGACAAAATCAAAATGGAGTTAGTTCTGCTCTACCCCTCCATCCGCTTACCCCTCCCCTCTTCCTGAGCTCATGAAAAAAATCAACTTTTGACCTTAACACTGCATGTGTTCCAGGTATAACCACCAAATGCCGCTGTGTACCCAGAACTCAACATGGTGGGTAGACTGTATGTCATATAGGCACAGAAGCTACCTGATGTAGAAACAATGTAGGCCCCATTTCTCTTTTGTTCTGTCAAGACCCGCTTCTGTTCTGTGAAAATTCCCCTTCTTCTTTCCCTAGACTATAAGTATAAAACCCCTCACCCAAGTGGTTCGGGCCCGGCTCCTTTGGTGGTCGGGACCCAGCATGCTGGTCTGTCTGGACAAGAAACTCTTGATCAGCCCTGCCTGTGAGTCCCATGTGTTAATCCGCACGACAACAGTATCATATGTAAGAAATAATTGTGAAATCCAATATCATAGATGTTTTACCCAATCTTTTTAAATTCTGGTTCCTAATCTAGGTCCTGATTCATTTCAAGTTATTATTTGCATGCAATATACAGTAAAGGTCCAAATTTCACTTACTTTCATGAAGACATCCCAGTTTTCATTTACTGTACACAGTTCTATCTCCATTTAAAACTATTTGTATTCCTGTTGAAAATCCTTAGAATTTATATGTGAGTGGTGATCTTTTTGAAAATTGTAGCTTTGTAGCAAGCTTGGGCAATCAAGAATTATGAACCCTCTTATTTTTATTCTTCTTCTTTAAGTTCTTTAAGATTTTTTTTGACTGCTCAAAGTCCCTTCACCTTGTGTATAAACTCTAAGATGGATTTTTTTCTATTTCTGAAAGTAATACCATTGGGATTTTCATAGAATTTTCATGGAACCTGTAGATTTCTTCAAGTAATATTTTACTCTTAGCAATATTAAACCTCTCAAACCATGCGAATGAGATATCTTTTATATTTGTTTATACATTTTATGGTTTCTTTCAATGGTACATTATAGTCTTCCTCACACAAGTCTCTCTTCTTTTTGGTTGAATTTATATCTAAGTATTTGTATTATTTTGGGTTCTTTAAAAGGCAGAATTTACAGATTTTATAACAAAAAGGACATATTAGGAAGGCTTACAAATCCAAGGATAGGATAGTCTAAGATAGCTGCTCAGGCACGAAGTAGATCTCCCATCTAGGACTGCAGGACAGGCAGTGAGGTGAGAGTCTGCTGTGGATCTCAGTTGTTCAAAGGACATGGCAAAGACTGGAGCCTGAAGATCGGTGACTGAAGATCAGCGATGGGCAGAGAGGCGCAAGTCGAGACTGGAGCAAATCTGTGATGATGATCTGCGGTGTGTAGCAAGTTGGCATCCATGGACGATTGCGAAGGCGAGAGCTTTCCCAGGGGAAGAAGCTGTAACAATCTTCCTTCTTCCTTCTTTTCATACTCTTGGAGTTCCATTTGTACCTCCCACATCTAGGTAGGTGCTCGCCCCTCATTGGTCAGCCCACAAATCCCTCTCACTGAAATCCAGGACGGTTCTCAATTCCCAATCTAGGTAGGGTTCCCACATCCTAATCCTAATGGAGGTGTGGTTTCTAATCCCCTCAAGTTGACATATCCCTTCAACAATCACAGTATTATTTTACTTTAGGAGTTTATATGTATTATTTATGTTTAAGTATTCATTGATGCTACTAAAATGCAACCATTCATTTGATTTCTTTTGACATTTTTCTTTATTAGTGTACAAAATGTAATTTTTTGAGACAGGGTCTCACTCTGTAGCCTAGGCTGGTCCTGAACTCACTGTGAAGCTCCGGCTGGCCTTGGACTCAAGGCAATCTTTCTGTCTCAGCCTTCCAAGTGCTGGGATTACAGGCATGTGATACAATGCCTGCCTTATGTGGTGCTGGGGAATAGAATTTGGGTACTTGACTTAGCACTTGCCAGGCAAGGGCTTTAACCGCTGAGCCATTCCTCCAGCCCCTACAAAATGGAATTTAGTAGGCCAATTTTATATCCTGAAAATTTGCTGAATTAATTAATTATCTCTAACAGCATTTTTGTGCCATAGCACAGCATGCATGGTTTTTAGGCCCGTTGCCAACAAAGTCCTCCTTCCCATCTAAAAATTCTTCAGCCTGGCCTTTAAAATCCACACTTCTCTCAGCATTCTGGTCTTCTGAGATTTGATCAGAGTCTTCCATCAAACTCAGGTCATGGCATTCTAAGGCCTCTGCAGCTGGGATCTTCAAACCTTTCCACTCCTCCCACAAGCCAGCTCCAAAGACTTCTAAACCACATCATTAGGATCTGGAGTCTTCCTGTATCTGGATGTTGTAAAGTACTGTTGTGCTGCTGGGAGGTGGAGCCTGGTCATAGGGGTGGAGCATCAGAGCTTCACCCGAAAGGGGCAGGTTATTGAGAGAGGACCTGTGTCTGAGTTACTTTTCCGTTGCTGTGACTCAATACCCAACATCCACAAATTTAGAGGAGGAAAGGTATATTTTAGCTCACAGTTTCAGAAGGTCACAGTCCATCCAGGGGTGGACGGCAGCATTCGAAGTACATGACAGAGGCAGATAGGTGGAGGCAGCCACTTTCCACGTGTATCTTTGGTGCAAACACTTCCCTTAGGTTGTTTTCCGCACTCATTCAGCAAACACTGTACATAATATGCTGTTCTTTTAGTCTCTAGGAACAGCAGTGAGCAAAGACAAAATCGTTAACCTGGTGGACTTTACATGCTAGGACGACGACAGGTACTCAAAAAATTACAAAATGTCTAAAGTGAGTGGTGATAAGTTTAACAGCGATGGGAGTCAAAGAATAGTTTGGACGCAGTGTTTATTTTGATGAGAGGTAGGTTGCAATTTTAGAAAAGGATGTTCAGGTAAGGGTGACATTTGAATAATGAGGAAATACTTTTTCTCAGGCCTGTGGTGGAGATCTAGGGATAAAACGAATGGATTCGTTGCGTGTGTGTGTGGAGGACGTGGGGGAGACTCCCACCGAATAAGCGGCCCAAAGGACGCAGAACGTGGGCCACAGCGGAACTGAGATTACGGCGGAACGTTATTCCAGTCGGAACCTTGATCGGAGGGGCCAGTTGGCCGCATCGGAACATCAATCAGAAACGAATTTGGGCTTAGGCGTACAGTTACCCTGGTAACGACGCACGCCCGGCAGGTGGACGCAGAGGAAAGGGGCGGAGCTTGAGGCGGAAGCGGCTTGTTTGCCGCTACGGGCGTAGAAAGATGTTTCGCGCGCTGTGGCTGTGGCTGGGCCTGGACCTGTTCGGCCTCCTGTCGGGGCTGGTGCGGGCCCCCAGCCCGGCGGAGCCGGCGGAACGGAGCCGGCCGTACGCGGTGCTGCGTGGGCAGAACTTGGGTGAGCATCGGGGTCTGGGGCGGCGGGGTCAGGCCCTCTCCGAAGGCCTGGAACAAAGGCTTGAGGCCCTCTGCTCAGCTCAGGTCCCGGTGACCCGTGTGCTCTTCGTGTGTATTGGTTGCACCTGAATAAACGGGCATCTGAAACCTGGAGACCTGGGTCTCAGCCTGGGGCTCCTCCTGCTGGCGTAGGCTAGACCGCCAGACACGAACTACACCCCAACCCCTCTGCTTTGCCAAAGGCGCCAGTGCGCATAATAATGTAAGAGCAGTTGACCCTTGTTGAGCATTTGCTACGTACCGAGACTTCGTGTGCGTCAGTTCGTTTGAACCTCTCAGTGACTTTATGGGGGAAAAATTACAGCTTTTCAGGCCTATCTTACAGAGAAGGGAAATAAGGTTCAGTGAGGTGAGTGGTTCATTTTTTTTTCTTTTTGTCTTTCTTTTTTTTTTTTTTTTTTTTTTTTTTTTTTTTTTTTTTTTTTTTTTTTTTGAGACAGGGTCTTGCTCTGTAGCCAAGGCTGGTCCTGAACTCAGTGATGTAGCCCAGGCTAGCCTTGGGCTCAGGACAATACACCTGCCTCAGCCTCCTGAGTGCTGGGATTACGGGCATATGCCGCCATGCCCAGCTTTTTATGGTGTTTAAGAATCAAACGCAGGGCCCTGAGCTTGCAAGGCAAGCGCTTTAATCGCTGTGCCATTCCTTCAGCCTTGTTTGTTTTTGAAATTGTCTCACTCTGTGGCCTCCCAACACACGACAGACCTGTCTCAGCCTCAGAAGTGCTGGGATTACAGATGTGTGCCACCATATCCAGGTTCGGGGTTGTTTAACTCATCACTTTCACTGTCTGGATTGATCTCCTACTGCTGTATTCTGTGTAATCCTTTAGAACAGGGTTTCTCAGCCTGGATAAGTGGGATCGAACGATTGCTTCTCAGATGGAATGCTCTAGGATGTTTAGCAGCACCTGCTGCTGGGCCCTCTGGCTGCCAGTAGCACCGCCCACCCCAGCAGAAGTAATCAAAAAGACTCCAAATACTGACAGCCTCCCTTGGCTTAAAATTCCCATGGTTGAGACCGTTGCTGTAGAATAGCACTGTTCAGAGGGTGCTCTGTCATCTTCAGGGAGGTGACTGCTGAGATAGTGTTTCAGAACTTAATAATGTGGAGGCTGGAGGAATGGCACAGCGATGAAAGCCTTACCTAGCAAGTGCAAGGCCTGAGTTTGATTCCCCAACACCACATAAATCTGGGCATGGTGGCACGTGCCTCTTATCCCAGCACTTGGAAGGCTGGAGGCAGGAGGATGAGTCCAAGGCCAGACCGGCCTGGGCTATGGGATGAGACCCTGTTTCAAAATGAAACAAACTTAATGGTGTGATGTGGTCACATAGGAGCAAATGCAGAGGGCAGCTACAGGTGACCCTGACCTGGAATGCTTCATAGGTGAAGAGAGCTGCTTAGGCATGCATGGTGGTCTGGGATAGACTAGAAATTATATTTTTTTAAAAAACTAGTCTTCTACCAGAGACAGTTTGAAAACGGCGAGCCCTCTCTGGTCCTATGCAGCGAGTACTCTAGTTTCCATTTTTCCAGGCAGGAAGCAGGTCGAGTGTTCTCAGCTGAGTCCTGCAGCCTGGCAATGTGTATGAAAGCCCACACCGTAGACCCTGAACTCTTAGCCACCGTGTCATGTTTCTCTTGACCATAGCAATGCTGCTTATTTGTTTGTGGTACTGAGGGTTGAAGAGAATTGAACCCAGAGTCTTACCACTGACCTGTTACATCTCATTGTTTGGGGTTTTTTTGTTGGTGGTGGTGGTTTTTTGTTGTTGTTATTGTTGTTGTTTTTGGCGGAGAGGGTGAGTTGAGGAAGAAACAGGAGGGAGACAGCATCTTACTAAGTTGATAAGTTGCTCAGGGTGGCCTCAAACTTGTGATCTTCCTGCCTCAGTCTGCCAGAGCGCTGGAATGACAGGTGTGTATTACCGTGCTCAGCTGTGGTGCTCCCTCAGCCTGTGTTTGTCATGTGCCTAGTGCTTTGTTGAGCACTTGTTGAAGGTACCCTTATTTAGTTCTCAAAAAAAAACCTTTCTAAATGGCTTTCCTTTGTCCCACTTTATGGATGCAGAAAATGAGGCTCAGTGATATGGAATGACCATTAGGATAGACTGAAGTGATCTTTCGAGTTCTCTTGGGCCCGCCAGGCAGTAGTCACTTCACTGCACACAAAGTGAGAGTGAAGGGAGGGAAGTAAATGGCAGAGCATTCAAGTACCAGGTGGATGGCGGTCCAAATGGATCTTGTTCACCTAGCTCATGATTTTAAGCTGTTTTGTTGTTGGTGTTAAAAGTAGATTCGTATCTCCCTCGGTGGTCCTTGGAATTCCTGCTTTGGGAGCATCCTATCCCAACCCCTTCCCTGGCTGGGAAATTCACTGGGCAATTCACCTTCCCCTTGAGCTATACCGCCAGCCCTTTGTTTTTATCTTGAGACAGGGTTTCACTGAGTTCCCCAGGTTGACCTTGAATTTGTGATTCTCCTGCCTCAGCGTCTAGTGGGAGGTTTAATTTTTTAAAAGCCCTTCCAGTAGGCAGGAAAATTGGTTTAAATGGAACAAGACAACTTGAAGCCCAAGACAGAACTTTATGTAGTTGGAATTCAAGACTTAAAAACAAGGGTAGGTGTTTAGTTAACAAGGGCTATTCCAAGGTATTACATTTAGCTCATATAATCTGTAGGTTTTATTTAATAAAGACCTTAAAATTACTTCTGTCCTTTTTTACTTATGACACTTTTTTTAACCTTTTCTACCTTTCTTCCCCTTCACTCACTAAAAAAAAAAAAAAGATTGTTTTTATTAAATAACTGGGTTAAGTGTGGATGATGAGGAAGAGAGTAGGTTACTTATACTATGAGATTAAATGACTTAAAACTTTGGTCAAAGCTTGGTTTCTCAGAGGAATAGTAACTAGGTTGGAGAACAACCGTGGGTAACCCTACTGGAACCTGGAATGTAAGTGTATGTTTGCTTATCAAAAGTCGGCTTTTTTTTTTTTTGTGTGTGTGTGTGTGTGTGTGTGTGTGTGGTGCAGTCTTAGTACTGAGGTACATCCCCAGCCCACCTATTTTTTGAGACGGGGACTTGCCTTAAAAAAAATTGCTGAGATGCCCAGGCTAGACTCAGATTTGTGGTTCTCCCGCCTCAGCCTCCTATACTGTGAGAATTATATCAGCATTTTGAATGCCTACCAAGATTTCTGAGGTAAGTCACAGAAACCAGTTGCAAACTACAGTTATTAATGAATAAGCCTTCTAGCAGGTGGCTGCTTCTGTTAATAGTTTAAAAACCCAGGTCTTTGTCATCAACAACTTGATCCCAAATTGTAGGCAAGCGCTTTAACTGCTGTGCCATTCCTCCAGCACCTCCTTGCTCCCCCCACCCATCCACCCTTTTTGAGAGACAGGGTCTCAATCTGTAGTTGGACAAATTCTGAACTCACTGTGTTGCCGAGGCTGGCTTTGAACTCGCAAAACCTGAACCTTCAATAAGTCCTCCTGCCTCAACCTCCTGAATGCTGAGATTATAGGTGTGTACTAAGCACCTTGACTATTCTTTATGTGATAATGGGGAATTGAACTCAGCCCTTGTGCATGTTAGGCGTTAACCACTGAGCTATTTCCCCAGCCCTCTGCTTCTACTCTTTGTTGTTTGATTTTTTGAGACAGGTCTTGTCCTGTAGCTCAGGCTGGTCCTGAACTCGCTTTGAGCCCAGCCTGGGTTCACAGCAGTCCTCCTGCCTCAGCCTCCTGAGTGCTGGGATTATAAGCATGGGCCACCACATCCAACTTGATTTGTGCTGGGAATAAAACTTGCCAGGCAAGTGCTTTTACTGCTCTGCCATTCCTCCAGCCCTCCTCTCCCCCCCCCCCATTTCTATTGTTGTCTACCTATAATCAGTGCACATAGCAGCCAGAGGAAACCATTTTCCAAAGTACAAATCAAAACACCTATTTTTAGCCCTCCAGTAGCGTTCCTGAATCTTAGAGGGAACGCTGGGCGCAGTGATGCCGGCCTATGATCCCTGCATTGTTGGAGGCGGAGGCTGGAAGGTCTCTACTTCTGGGCACCTCGCAGTTTGGAGAAACCCCATGTCAATCAAAACTAAAAATTGGCCTGGGTTTGGTCTCAGATTCACTGTGTAACCCCTGCTGGCCTCAGACTCACAGCAATCCTCCTGCCTCAGCATCCCGAGTGCCCTTATTACTGGTATGTGCCACCATGCCTGGCTAATGCGTACGTGGTGCTAGGGGATCAGCGCAAGGCCTTGTGCATGCTAGGCAAGCGCATTAGCCTCTGAGCGAGGCCTGCAGCCACTGCTTGCCTCCTTTCTGTTTCAGTGAGCTGAGCTTGCTCGGGCAGCAGGGCCGTTCAAGTGCCATTCCTACACAGGTGCACATGGCTGCCCTGCTGCTTCATTAAGGACTCAGCTTATGTGGAGGTTCCTCCAATGAGCCGGCTTACTTTTGCCTAGCCCACTCTCTCACTAGTAAATTAGTGTTTTCGTCTTTTTCCCTTTTTCCTCTGTACTGAGGATTAAACTCATGGAGTGCCGAACTACATCCCCTACCCTTTTTAGTTTGAGACAGTGTCTTGCTATCCCGCCTCACCTCCCAGGTAGCTGGGATGATAGTGTGTGCCACCATGCCTGGCTCAGTTTTCTTTTTCTTTTCTTTTCTTTTTCTTTTTCTTTTCTTTTTTTTTTTCTTTTTCTTTTCTTTTTTTTTTTTTTTTTTTTTTTTTTTTTTTTTTTTTTTTTTTTTTTTTTTTTTTTTTTTTTTTTTTTTTTTTTCTTTTTTTTTTTTTTGGAAACAGGGTCTCACTCTGTAGTCCAGGTTGGTTCTGAGCTCACTAAGTAGCTCAGACTGGCCTTGAACTCACAGCAATCCTCCTGCCTCAGCCTCTGGAGTGCTAGAATTACAGGCGTGTGCCACCACGCCTGGCTCATGTTGTGCTGGGGAATGAACTCTGAACTCCGGAACTTAGAATTTGTTAGGCAAACGCTTTAACCGCTCAGCTGTTCCTCCAGCTCCTGGCGTGGTCTTTTCACCACATATCAAGTCAATGGAAAGGTTGTTATTTTACATTTTGTTCCCTTATATACATGTAGATGACATGAGAAGGGGTCTCTGTTCACATCTCGTTCTACACTTGGCTTCGGAGGACCTGGTAGCAAGTGGCCTTTGGTACATTATTATCAACAGATGTATAATAAATAACAGAACTTGATTGGAACTGCTATCAGGTAGCTTGCTTTCTCTTTGCAGTGTTGATGGGAACCATTTTCAGCATCCTGCTGGTGACTATCATCCTTATGGCATTTTGTGTCTACAAGCCCATTCGGCGTCGGTGACAGCCTAGCAAGGTCTGCTGCAAGTTTTGGGAATAGGAGAAATTGTGTTGAATATGGGCCAGTGGACAAGTTGGAATCGGAACTTCCCTGCTTAGAAAGGATTCTGGTCGGATTGTTGGTAGATACTTAATGATTTCGAAGGAATGTGTACTAGCAATGATATTTTTCCTAACATCGTGATACAAATAAGTGGCTGCCGAGTCTGCTTACTATTGTTTCTTCTGTGTGCTGAAACTCCATGGCTTGTGTAACAGTGCAATGCTCCCAACAAACAAAACTACAAACCCCATGAATATCTGTAAGAAACCTGCAGGGAAGGACGAGTCTTTAATGCTTGAAATCCTAAGAGGAAGGCCTAACATGTAGGCAGTCCTTGCTTTATAGCCAGCCACAGTGGATCAAGAGTGTCTTTGTTATCCTGAGTTGACCCAGAATGCAGGGTCCGCTGCGGGGAGTTTAGGCCATTGTTCCTCATCTGTGCGTAGCTCTGCCTCAGGTGCCCTGCCTAAGTCAGAGTTGCATTAGGTAGGCCTGTTTGCATGTGCATTTTTGACCTAGAAGCCTCTGCATGTGTCCTGGAGACATTACTAGCCGGTCCATCAACAAAAGGACTCTTGTCTTGTTCAAACATAGATCTATCCTGTACTGTGTTTAAACTTTTACAGCCATAGCCTAAAACTTTTAAGGTTAAGAACCTGAGAGACTCAGCAAGATCTCCTTTTAGCTCTGGGTGTGGAGGGTTCAGCCAGGAAGTGCATGTCCAGTCCACTGTGCAGCTGATGTGTTTACACACACTTAATCTCATCTTTGAAACTGCTGCTATATGTTTTCACTATTGATAAACTGGATTATTTTCCTCTGTTGAAATAATGTCATAAAGTGGTTATTAGTAATTACTTTAAAGGTGCTAGATTTAATTTTTGTTGTGTAATTGAAATGCTTATCTTGTGTTCCATGAAGCACAGCACTGATTTTTTTCTGTTTAACAACCTGCACTCAATGTGAAATTAACTGATGAAGGTTAGTGTAACTATTTAACATACAGATTTTGTTTGTAAGCTTAAAACACTGAGCCAATAAAGTTCACTGTTCTGTGCTTTTGAGCAAAATGTCAATTACAGTAAAACCTTATTTTCTGTTTTATGCTTAGTAATTATTTCTCAAGTGTTTAAGATGTAGGTGTATGTGAGTCTGATCTAAAAGCACTGTGAAGTGGAAATTTAAATTACATGTAAAATAACACTCTTGCCATTAGGCAAGGTAGTGAGTGTATCAGAAAACTGAGCCATAATCACTGTCTCAGTCTGCATCCAGGTCTTAAGGCCTGAGGTCTTGTCCTATGACCAATTATTAACAAGATTCTCTGGTGCCTCACTCTTCTCATGTGTAAAATAGTGATAGACAAATAGAGGAGGAATCACTGCAGCTTCACTGTTCTACAAGAGGTCCTGGTAACTGATAGGAGGCAGGAGGAATGTGTGAGATATGGAGACAGTGGCTTTGCTGTTGCTCAGAGCTAAGAGCACACCTCCATGCATACTAATACGCTGCCACATTATTTATTGCCATTTTTAGAATTTTAAAAGGAAATATTAAGCTGGACATGGTGATACATGCCTGGAAGCTGAGGCAGAAAGATTGCCATGAGTTTGGGAGGAGCTTGGACTAACATGAGTGCAAGACCAGTCTGGACTAAAACAGTCTGGACTACAAAGTGAGACCCTGTCTCCAAAAAAAACCTTGTCAAACTCGTAAAACTTGTGACTTCTTTGCTCACTGCCTCCTGTAGTCCAGTTGTTCTGAAACTTTGCAATAGTTACTTCACACATAAATCTAAATCCCAGTCATTATCATTCTGCAATTTTATCATCACTTCCATCTAAGAATTCAAACTAATGTAAATCAGAATAATCTGGAAAGAGGAATGACTTAGGACTTCTGGGCAAGAGGGCAGCCGAGTAGGAGTTTTGTTTGATGGCTCCTTGTAGGCTCATTTAAAAAGCTGAGATATAGTTGAAAAATACCTCCTCAACTTAGCTAGGAGAGGAAGGAGAGCTCCAGGAATGGCCAGAGGAAGGTTGGAAAACCTATAGACACATCAGAAGCTGAACACACCAGCCTGGAAGGCTGCCCTAGGCCACCTGGGAAGGGGCGTGAACTGATGGCATCCACAGATTCCATTGTGTATATATACCACATCTTCTTTATCCAGTCATCTGTACTTGGCATATTGGCTTCTTCCAAAATTTGGCTATTATAAATTGTGCTGCTATAAATATGGATATGTATGTATCACCATAGTATGATGACTAACTCTTGGGAAGATACCCAGAAGAGGTATAGCTGGGTCAGTTGGAATATCCATGTTGAGTTTTCTGAGAAATCTCCAGACTGCTTTCCATAGTGGTTGTACCAGTTTATAGTCCTACCAGCAATGTAGGAGGTTTCCTTTGTCCCCACAGTCCCTCCAGCATCTCATTTGAGTTCTTTATAGTCGCCATTCTTTCTGGTGTTAGGTGGAAACTGTGTTGTTTTGATTTGCATTTCTCTGATGGCTAAAGATGTTGAACATTCTTTTCATGTATTTATTGGCCACTCATACTTCTTCTGAGAACTGTTTATTCATTTAAGATTCCCATTTTTGCTTGGGTTCTTTACTTTTGAAGGGTCTAATATTTTTTTTTTTTTTTAGGTCTTTATATATTCTTGATAATAGTCCTTTGAGGAGGAGCTGGTGAGTATTTTTTCCCATTTTGTGGTTGCTCTCTTCACTCTGTTTTTTCCTTTGTTGTGCAGAAGCTTTTTCATTTCATGTAATCCCACTTTGTCAATTGGTGTTAGTTCTTATGCTTTGTTTTATTGAGAAAGTCCTTGCCTGTGCCTGTGTCTTCAAGGGTTTTGCCTACTTTTTCTTCGAACACGTTAGCCAGTTTTCCCAGCACCATTTGTAAAAAAGGCTATCTTTACTCCTTTGTATATTTTTGGTTCTTTGTCAAAGATCAGATGGCTGAAAATCCTTAGGGATGTTATTGTGAAAACTTATATTCCAATAAATTTAAGAACCCAGAAAAAAAAATAGGTAAATTCCTGAACACATGAGAAGTAAAAATTCAATCTAGAAGATAAAATAACCCTCAACTGATAACCAGGATTGAAATGAGGCAATAAGAAAGGGCCTGCCAACAAAGAAAAGCCCAGGATTCACTCTAGAATTCTATCAGAACTTCAGGGATGAGTGAGCACTAGTGTTTCTCAAACTCTTCCATGAAATTGAAAGAGAGGGAACAATGCCCGATTCCATCTTGGAAGCTAGCATCACCTTGATACCAAAACCAGATAAAGACCCAAAAAGGATAACTACAGGCCAATTTCCTTAACAAATATAGATACAAAAATCCTTAATAAGATACTTGCCAAGAAAATGCAACAGATTATTTCTCTCTCTCCCTTTTTTTTTTTAAGACAGTCTCACACTGTAGCCCAGGCTGGTTCTGAAATCACTATGGAGCTCAGGCTGGCCTTGGACTCAAAGCAGTCCTCCTGTCTCAGCCTCCCAAGTGCTGAAATTACAGGCATGCACCACCACACCCGGGTTAGCAGTGAATTATTTTAAAAGATCATACTATGATCAAGATGGCTTCATTCTGGGGATGAAAGCATGGTTCAACATGTGTAAATCAATTAATGTAATATACAACATTAACAGAAGCAAGGACAAAAATCACATGGTCATCTTAATAGATGCAGAAGAGCCTTTGACAAACTATAACATTCCTTCCTGGACAAAACTGATGAAAATAGAAAGATCTTATCCAAAGCTGATAAAAGCAAGTTATAACAGTCTAACTGCCATCATCATCCTAAGCAGGAAAGAGCTGAGAGCATTTCCTGTCAAATGAGGAACAAGAAAAGGGTGTCCACTCTTAACCACTTCTGTTCAACAAAGCACTTAAAACCTTAGCCAGAGCAGTCAGGCAAGAGAATGGAATCAAGGGAATACACATAGGAAAGGAAGAAGTCAAACTCTCCGTATTTGTGGATGACATGATACTTCACGTAGAGGACTTTAAAAGCTCTACCAGAAAACTCTCAGAATTAAGAAACAAATTCATTCAAGTTGCAGGATATAAAATCAATACATAAAAATAAATAGCATTTTTCTACAGCAACAATGAAAACACAGAGAAAGTGATTTAGAAAATCCCATTCACCGTAGCCTCAAATGAAATTAAATAATCTAACCTAAGAATTGAGAGATCTCTACACTGAAAACTATAATTTTCTGAAAAAAAGAAATGGAAGAGAATTTTAAATAGAAAGACATCCCAGTCCTGGATAGGAAGCAGCAACATTGTCAAAATGGCCACACTATTAAAACTTGATATATAGATTCAATGCAGTTCCAATACAGCACTTCTTACAGAACTAGAAAAAATGATCTGGAAATTTATGTGGAACCTGAAGAGACCCAGAATAGCCAAAACAATCCTAAGCAACAAAACATAAACATAGATATCAAATTGTATTACACAGCAACAGTGATAAGAAAAAAAAAACATTCTGCTGGCACAAAATAGACAGATGGACAAGTGGATTGTAACTGAGGATACAGAGACACCAAGTGCCTTCCACCATGTCATTTGTGACAAAGGGGACAAAACACCACACACTGGAGTAAAGATGGCCTCTGTAACAAATGGTGCTGGGAAAACAAGAATGAAACTAGATCCACACCTTTCACCATTCACCAAAATCAAACCAAAATGACCAAAGACTTACATTTTAAAATGCAAACACTGAAACTGGTGGAAGGAAAAAATGAACAAAACTCTTGAAGATATAGGGATAGGTAAGAACTTTCTCAAGAAAACACCCAAAGCATGTGAGATAACACCGAGAATCCACAAATGGGATCATATCACATTAAAAAGCTTCTGCACAGTCAAGGAAACAATCAACAGAATGAAGAGGGAACTGACAGAATGGGGAAAAAATTTTGCCAGCTACTTCTCAGACAGAGAACTATTATCAAGAATATATAACATCAACAACGAAAAACTGAAAAAATTAAACCCTCCAAAATGAAAAGCCAAATCAAAAAATGGCAATCTTTTTTTCAAAATTTTTTTTAACTTTTTGGAGGGAATCTAAAATGAATAAGCAGTTCTAAGAAGTAGTCTGAATGGCCAGTAAATTCATGGGGAAAAAAAAAGTTCAGTAACTAATCCATCTGAGAAATGTAAATCCAAACAATACTGAGGTTCCATCTAACACCAGGAAGAATGGATGCTATTAAGAACTCAAAAAACAACAGATGATGGGGAGGCTGTGGGGAAAAAGGAGTCATTGCTGGTGGGACTATCTATAAACTGGTACAACCACTATGGAAAAGCAGTGTGGAGATTTCTGAGAAAACTGAACATCAGTATTCCATTTGATCCAGCCATACCTTTTCTGTGTATTTTCCCAAAAGAGTTAAAGTCATCGTACAATAGACATACATGCATACTACCCAAGGGAAAGGGATGTAATATGTAAATTAAAAAAAAAAAACAGTAAAGGCTGGTTGTAGAGAGATGTGCAAAGATAAAAAGCATCCATTCTATTAGAAAATTATACTGAAAACTTTTATGCACTAAAGACTGGACAAATTGTCTTTCTTTTCTTTCTTCCTTTTCTTTTTGAAACAGGGTCTCACTCTGTAGTCCAGGCTGGTCCTGAACTCACTGAGTAACCCAAGTTGGCCTCATACTCATGGGAAACATCCTGCCTTAGCCTCCTGAGTGCTGGGATTACTAGTGTGTGGCACCATGCCCAGTTTATGTGGTGCAGGGGACTTGAACTCAGGGCCTCGTGCTTGCTACACAAGAGCTCTAACTGCTGCCCTTTGCCTAGTCCCCAAATAGTATTTTCAAATTAATTATTTTCTTGGCTTTGATCTTTGGGGAAATAGAGGGAATTGGCCATCAAACTCCAGACCTCATAACCAAATCAGACTCAAAATACTTGGGTGGCCAGAAAAAACACACGTAACTAACCTGTACCAGACAGGTAAATGAGTTCACAAACACGGCTTCTCTTAAAGTTGACACTAAGAAATTTCCTGGTGCCTGTTTGGGAAATGGGTGTGGGGAGTGGCCTGGAGTACTATTAGCATACTACTTTTCCTCTCAGATGGACTCAATCTGAAACTCGCACATATTTCTAGACATGTCTAGTTGAGACTTCGACCTCCATCCTTTCTTTCTACATGAAATTGCCAGTCTGGGCTAGGGATGTAACTCAGTGGTAGAGCACTTGCTGAGTGTGATGCCCTGGGTTCAATCCCAGTAACACACACACACACACGAAAAATTTCCACAGTCTAGCTCATTTTTCTTAGTGGTGGCTGGAAAATTTCCCTTTCTTGCTACTAGCGTAGACTGTTCTACTTGCTTGACACCACATCACGTGTAGTATGATACGCTTGTTTATAGAATCCAGTCTTAGGTACTTTGTTATGCTTAGTTCCTGCCACGTTTTATGAGTAGGAATTGTTCAGTTACTTTCTGCTGACTAGGCCACTCAAGCCTGAATGAAACTAAAGTTAAAAAAAAAAAAAAGCCAGCAGACAGTTATTACATAATGTGTAGACACTGCACCTCTTAAGTTTTCTTCTCAGTGTTCTTGTGGATCAAAGTACTGGTAATTTACTTTCTACCATATCAAAGCCACTTTTTCGTATTTCCAGAGTTGTCAAAACTTTGCTTCTGGAACTTACACATTTTTGCTGGCCATGGCCTTTTCTGTTTTAGTATCAATATTTAGGTGCAGGATGAGTCTGGAGACTTCAACTACCACCTGGCATCTGGAAGCAGCCTCCCAAAGCATTTTGGCTTCAAAGGAGAACACACGTTCGCCAAGAGCCAATGGGGGGCCTGGCTTCCATTCCTCCACAAAAGCCAGTAAACCTCAGGAGGTGACCGCAGATGTGCCTCCAACAGTCCAACACTCGACATTTTTTTTTCCATGTGTGCTGAGTGTGTATGCATCACTTGAGCAGGAAGGCTGCAGGAATGAGCCACCTCATAAGTACATACAACTGGGCAACACAGTGGCTTGGAACAGGCGTGTGGGGTAACAGGGAGTAAAGAACAGACAACGCGCAGACTGTCTAGGATACAGGATGTAGAGCACCTGCTATGGAAGCAGTCTTTATTTGCATTTTAAGAGAGAATACTTGAAAAACCAGTGTGAGGGGTTGACATGATGCTCAGCCCCTTTGTAAGTGACTTCCTGGGGACAAAGTCTTAACCTTGGGAAGCAGAACAATGGAATGCAAACACAGATGTTACCTATGAGTCACCTCAGTGAGTGAACAGTATGGCCTGACTGCGCCATTCCCACCAAGTGTCTTCACGCACAGTAAGTGCCACGTAAGCAAAACGCCAACCTGCGCAGGAAACAGATGTGATGTTGCTGGGCTGGCCTCGGGTGGAAAGAAGAAATTTTGGTCAGACCATGAAAAGAAGGCAGATGGCTACACAGAATTAAAAGCAGTGTATAAGAACATTTTACTGGCAACATTTAACTGTACAATACAGATATTAACTGAACAGTGGTTTATGTTTCCCTCCTAGCCCAAAAGAAGCGCAACAGGAAACAGATGTGAAACAGCGGAGGCTGTTTACCAGGTTATTTAGTGCAGCCTAAAGGAATGAAGAGGCGGCGCCCTCGCTGCGTCCCAGGTCTGTGTGTTATGCAATGGGTATTTACAGGAGGGTTAGACAGACATTACAGGTATCCAAAAAAGGCCTGAGAGAATCTGGTTAAAATGTATAACCTTGTATTGCTACCGATGGGAGTAGTCATTTTCTTATCTTTTAAAAATAATAAAAAGGTTCCGTTAAAAAATATATTTATCCAGAAAGATGTTGATTTGAACTCTAAAAAGCAACATGGAATTATCATTTTCCCTTACGAATGAAGCGCCATTGAGCTCCATGTTTGCTCCCTTTCTAATTTCAAATCCACTCCTTTCAAGCGATACCAGGATACACAGCCAGTTCCCCATAGCTCCTTCCTGGACTCCTTCACTGGAGCTGTGGAGAACATGCGTTTGGTTTGGGTCTCTGCGGTTCCAGTACTGTGGCCAGCTTGCCCACCTCAAGAACAAGCCCTGGGTTCGCCTAGCTGCTCCTTCAGGGTCAGGATTAGCTGCCTTTGACTTGACCTGGAGGATCCTGCTCAAAGGAACTGCCTTTACAAATTCAAATCAGCTCCCTCTGTACATGGAGTGACGTGGCTTGAAACTATTAATTTTTAAGGCTAAGGCAACATCCGTGGTCACTTGTACATCTTAATTTGATGTAAACAGTTAACCACAATCTAAAATAGATCCTGTACACATCTCTTTAAATTTAGCTGGGAGCACAAGGAATGGAGGAAGGTGGAAAGGGAGGAGAAACAATGACAGTGTTCTAGAAACCCTACATAAAGGTTACCATGAAGACTAGATCGGCACAACCCATTTCTTTGGTGAACAGCAAGGAAGGTCTCAAATTCTCATCAACCACTCCACAAAGGCTGCTGCTCTCCTACATGAAAGCACCTGACTCTGCTAGAACTTGGTTTGTTATCATTCCTTGATAAAAATGTATCTACAAACCTGCGGGTTTTGTCTAAAGCTGGTAGTAAAAATGTGACCTGCAAGCCAATAGAGCTAATGGAAGTGATGGTGCTCTCCTTCCCTGGCCTGGAGATGGGGCTTGCCAATCCCCCCTCCACTCCAGGAGCCTCCTGGAGGAGCTGGAAAGTCCTTGGTCTTGCACCTCTGTGTAAGAAGGGGCAGCTGCCATCTGCATCAAGTGTAGGTCCTCAGCCCCGGGGCCTCAGTTGACACAGCACTCCTGCAGTCCTGAGCCTCTTGCTTTGTGCAGCCTTTGGGCAGAAAGGTCTATTTCTCTGTGAGCGACAGCTGTAAGACTTGCTGGAGCTCAGCCTCCTCCTCCTGGAGCCGGAGTTCCCTCTCCTCCAGCTCTTTGGCAGACAGCTCCATGGCTAGCTGCAAGTCGCTATCGAAACGGCTTGTCTCACTCAGGGTGCCCGGGCACAGGCCTTCTGTGCTGGTGAGGAGGCTCTCCTGGATGGCCCTGGTCAGAAACAAGAAGAAAAGAGACAGTGCTAGCTATAAGCATCACAGCAGTGGTGGCAACTGCACCACGTAACTCCTGAGTACACACTGGGCCAGACACTTTATGTGCACAAAACCATTTAACCCATGGGGCGTAGGTGCTATACATGGGTGAGAAATCTGACACTCAGAGTAAGAAACCTGCCCAAGATTTACTGACAGCTGTTCTAAAGCAAAACCCAAGTTCTTTATCAATAGTTCGCATATCTGCCTAAAGTGGAAAGTATTTTATAAATAAACCGTTAGAGCTTTTGCATTAAAAGAGCTTCTAGGACCTGGAGGAATGGCTTAGCAGTTAAAGTGCTTGCCTAGCAAGCACTAAGTCAAGGGCTAAGTACCTGAGTTCAATTCCTTAGCACCACATAAGCCAGGCGTGGTGGTGTATACCTGTAATCCCAGCACTCAAGAGGCTGAGGCAGGGGGATTGCCATGACTCCAAAGTTAGCCTGGGTTCCACAGTGAGTTCAGAACCAGCTTGGGCTACACTCCAGGAAAGTTAGGCAGGTGGACCACAAGCTTGTGCTTGAGCCCAGCTTGGGCAACTGAATGAGACCAAAAATGACAACAGATTTAGCTCAGTATGAAAGTCCTGGGTTCAGTCCTCAGTAGCACACACACAAATTATCTCTGTAGCTCTTCACCAAAGTGTCGCCATCTTTAAAACTGTATAACCTTTCCAACAGAAGCACACGGACCCTACAACTACACATTCGCCAGTGGCACTGAGCTGTGAACTGTCTGGCTCTTCTGCCATCCCCTCCTGGAAACACGCTATCAAGAAGTCAGAGCCAGTGAGAAGGGGGGCTGCCACAGGGGCAAGCAGGAGAGTGACCCAGCGTCTTCTGCTAGGCGCAGTGCCATTTATCTGCCCACATATTAAGCACCCATGTCAACTTCAATTTGACAAAAGCCACATCATCAAAAGTCATGCCAATTACCTCTCATACTGGGCTTCATAGCTGTGTGTCGGGCTGATCCCTCCATTGGAAGCTGGCCCCGGAAGTTCCTAGGAGAAACAAAAATGGGCATGAATCTCTTATGAGTAGCTGCCACGCTGGTAAGAAAATGAAAATAGCATGAACAAAATTTTAAATGTTTACATGCTTCTTACTTACAGTGCTATACAAGACACGAGTAGGGACTCAGTTACCTAAACAAATGACACCTAAATGTCAGGTGATACCCAATCAGAGCCACCACCTTCTCATACTCCACACAAAATAAATCTGTTAACAGCTATGTTGGGCAACACTAACATGACCAAAGCAGGTTATCGTTTCAGGGCAAGATTAGAAGACATAAGTCAATACCTGTCATCTTAAAATTTGACTACTGCCCTTGTGAAAACTTAGGATCCACAAGGTTTACATAGACACTGAGGAAATGAGGTAAGCTCCCTTACACAGGGAAAGGAAGGGCAAAGTGGGCTGGCAGTGACGTCCAGGGACAAGCCAAGGGGTGATGCCTGCTCTGCAGTTGGGCTTTCAGCCCAGCAGCCTCAGGAAAGCAAGTGAGTCTGGGAATGCATCCATCATGGTGGCCAAGGGAAGTGAACAAGGGGCATTACACAGACTCCAAGACTCAAGGATAAAACTAGAAAGCCAGAAGCCTGAGTGAACAGAGATGCTGGAAGGAGCACACTACTCTCAAAGTTTAGTAGTCCTGCACTGGGACTTTGCCAAAGAATGCCCAGTGCCATCTGCAAACTGAATGAGCAATGGTGAGAAAGAAGAAAGCAGTAACCAAGCAGATGGACAGAAGGCCCTAAGGACATGCCAGAGTAGAGAGAGCAGGCCAGACCCACCAGGGTAGAGCTGGGAGCCATGGGAGTGGGAGTGAAAGGAGTGGGTGCTTGGAGAAGGACCTCAAGCCTCAGAGCTGTAGCCACATGGGATCTGGGGGCAACACCCTCGGACACCAAGGGTGACTCTTGCTCTTGCCCAGATCCATCCTGCCCTTAGCACTACTTTATTTACTAGAGATTCAGAGCTTGATGGAACACAAAATCTGAAAGAATTTGTATACAGAAACAACAAACAATGTCATAACAAACTTAGTGGGCAAACACCTTATAATATTCAGTCTTCCTTGGGGAGGGACTTGGAACTAAAATCCACATCACTACCATCATGTAAGACAACTAACACGTCCATAATATTTCAGGAGAAAATATGACAGTTTAAGTTAGCCTGAAATTACTGGGTCAGTGTTTAAAAAATTTGAAGACATACCTTGAAAAATACAGTCATTAGCTACATGGGTGAGTGTGAAGAAAAATGTGTGTGAAGGCACCTGTGAGTGAGGCTGATGGGGCAACGCCAAAGTCACTGGTATAAGCTTAGGTAAGAGATCAGGTGCATATGTTATAAAGTCATCTACACAAATACCACGGATGTGATAAGCTTATTATTTACAGAAGTCTTTGATTATCCAGTAACGGAACCAAGCCAGATGGTAATGTGTCCCTGGCCCTGCTGTTTATTCTGAAGAACGCACCTGGCTCCTGTTGGATTCCAGCAGGCTCTGCTGAATAGCAAACTGCATTATCTCATAATCTTCATCTTGCAGATGTACATTTCTGCCATTATCTTGAATGTGGTAAGATTCAGGAATTTCAAACACAGACTGATCAACCTCAAAGTCTGTGAACTGGGAAGCTAAAACACAAAAGACCACACTTGAGTATTTGCCCCATATCACTATATTTCCACTGCAGCTTTTTGCAAAAAGCACTGTTTTGGTTTATTTTGTGAGGAAGGTGTTAGAAATCAAACTCATGGCCTTCTGCACCTTAGGCAAGAACTCTGAGCTACTCCTCCAGCTCTTCCTACACTATTATTATTATAATTATTATTTTGTTATTTGCTCAGGCTGCCCTTGGATTCCTGGACTCAAGAAATGGTCCTGCCTCTGCCTCTTGTGTACCTGGAACCTTAGGCACAGGCCACCAAGCTTGCTTGCTTTCTGTCTGTCTGTCTGTCTTTCTTTCTTTCTTTCTTTCTTTCTTTCTTTTTTGAGACAGGGTCTCATTCTGTAGCCCAGACTGGTCGTGAACTCACTATGGAGCCCAGGCTGGCCTTGGACTCACCGCAATCCTCCTGCATCAGCCTCCCCAGTGCTGGGATTACAAGTGTGCACCACCACGCTTAAGTGGTACAGGGGAATCAAACTGGGGTACTTAGTTCTTGTCTTAGCGTTTGCCAGGCAAGCGTTTTAACCACTGAGCCATTCCTCCAGCCCTTAAAATTTTTTTAAAAATAAAAAGGGGGGGCTGGGGAGCACAGCGGTTAAAGTGCTCTCCTAGCAAGCACAGGGCCCTGAGTTCAATTTCCCAGTACCACATAAGCCAACTGTGGTGGCACATGCCTTACATCGTGAGATGAGGTGAGATTGTTGACTCCATTTTTTAAAATTTGAAGTTTTAATTTGCATACACTAAAATGTTTTAATTCATCATACTGGTGGACTAAAAGTAGAGAAGCTATATTATTACCTCATTGTTGTGGAAAAAGTGTTTGACAAGAATCAATATTGAGGGGCTGGAGGAATGGTGCTAAGTACCCGTGTTCAATTCCCCAACACCGCATAAGATGGGCGGGGTGGCGCACGCTTGTAATCCCAGCACTCAGGAGGCTGAGGCAGGGAAATTCCCATGAGTCCAAAGCCAGCCTGAGCTATATACACAGTGAGTCAGAACCAGCCTAGACTACAGAGCAAGACCCTGTCTCAAAAAAAAAAAAAAATCACTACTGAAAATTTGTGAAAACTCTTAACTATGGGTTGAACCCAGTGCTACAAGAGAACAAAACCAAAAAACTCAACATACTAGGAATATGAAAAATTTCCTCAACACAATCAGGAATATATCTGACATCGTACTCAATAATGAAATAGCTCTTAAGTCTCCTGAAACACAACAAGAGGGCCAAGGACGCAGTTCAGGGGTGAAGCACTTGCTGAGCACACACAGGGCTTGGGCTCAGTCCTGGCAGTGTAATCAATAGAAACAGAAGCAGAACAAGGCAGTGACATTCTTTCTTCCCCCCCTCATTCAACAATGGGCTTGACATCCTCGCCAGGTCCATGCAGCAAGGAAAAAGCGAAAAAGCTCACAGCATGGCAAGGAAGAAGGAAAAGTGCACTCACAGACGTGGCCTGTATGTAAGAAACTCTAGGGCATCTACAACAAAGCTACAGAAGTCAAGTGAACTCAGGATGTTACAAGATGCAAAGTCACACTAAAAAAGTTCATTTTAGTCTATGTACTAGTAACTAGAAAATTTTAAAAACCCATTTACAGTAGAATCCAAAAATACAAACTGGACTGACAGCAAATGAGCAGGGGAAATTTGGAGGCCTTTAGAAATGCTCTGCATACACTGGTGGAGGTCACACAGAGGCACACACCTGTCCAAATGCACTCAACTGTCACACTTAAAACTTGGGCACTTGCCTGTGTGGACATAACACTCAATAAGGCTCATTTTTAACAACATGCTGTCTTTTTAGTACTAATGGGATCCTTTTACAAGATTCTACAAGTTGTCTTTTCATGGAACCTAAACTAAATCTAAAGTTTTTACTCAATGAGAAGATATCCCAATTTCAGGGGCTGGAGGAATGGCACAGTGATTAAAGCGCTTGCTGAGTAAGCGCAAGGCCCTAAGTTCAATTTCCCAGCACCACATAAAGCTGGCGTGGTGGCGCACGCCTGTAATTCCAGCACTTGGGGAAGATGAGGCAGGAAGATTGCCATTGAGTCCAAGGCCAGCCTGGGCTACATAGTGAATTCAGGAGGAGTCTAGGCTACAGAGCAAGACTCTGTCTCAAAAACAAACAAAAGATACCTCAATTTCAAATGAAAAAGGAATTTAAGGACTAAATGTATGAACTTATTTTTTTAAAAACACAAAATTCAGCTTGTTTTTTTTTTTTTTTACCTGAATCAGCCGGGGTCCCTTCCACATTTTGAGATACAGTTTCTTCAGCAGTGCTACAGCCATTAACATTTCCAAATGTAATCCGTGCATTTAACACATGAAACAAGGGAATTTCTAGCAAAATAAAAGCTTTTATAAATAAACTTTACTAAGAACAGTAAGGATGGCAATCATTTTTGAAGTGCTTACTAATCCACTACTACACCATCCACTTTTTATCAGTATACTTATAGGTTGATCCTCATAATGTCCCTCCCCAGCAAACAGTAGGGAAAACTGAGACTCAGACTCAGACAGAGGTAAGCATTTGCTCCCAGAGTGATTCAGAGTGATTAAGTGGTCAAGTCAGGATTCAAGTGCCATGAATATACAACCATCAAAAATTAAAATTCCTCAGACCCAGAAAGTTAAATATCGTATGGTTTCTCTAACCAAACCAAAAAAAATCTAAGAGATATGGAAGTAAGAAGATGGACTTTGTGTAGAGGGAAAAGCAAAGGGGGAGTGAGAGGGTAAGGAAGGGGAAAGGGAGGTGATACATAAATAAAAATATTATTTACATGAAGAAAAATTAAGATTCCTCACCAGTAGCATGTATTATATAGCACTGTGACTAGGTCAGCCCAAAAGTGAACTCATATATCAAAAGATCTTGGTGTCAGTTATCTTCCTTCATAATTACTAATTTGAAGTTTCACTCGGGTAAGTGACGTCACAACAAATACAACGTATTTGTATTCCTCTGGCTTCTGCCAGCAGCACGTGCAAACAGAACTGATGGCTGGAGATGCACCAGTAACATGGAGGCGACCAGGACCCTCCCTCAAGTCAACCCAGAGGGTAATTTTGCTCTACTCCATGGTGCATACTGGAGGCTACTTTGTGCCTAGTAAGCTCCAATTCCGTGAAGCATATTCTGTTGCCTATGAAAACAGATACAATCGGAACGTGCCCCTGAGTTTTATGTAATAGTACCTATTTTGACAGGGAATCCCGGCGGGAATTCGAGTTTGATGAAATCTCTCAGTCTTGCAAAGTGAGCACTCGTTCGAGCCATGAGGTCAATGATGGGGATGACCTGCTGCACGAGGGAGAGGGGGAACTCTTCACACATCCACAGCATCGCCTTAAACCTGCAAGGCAGACCGGGAAGGGTGAGGCCGCTCTGCCAGCTGCTGTCAGCAGCTCTTTACTTCAGTCTCTTTGAAATCAGAACTGAGGGACTGGTACAAGTTCAGGCCACCCTGAAATCTGGCAACTGAAAGGGCTTGGATCAAGACCTACCACTGCACTTCATCGGGAAGAAGCATGGAGAAATGGCCAGCTGCTGGAAACCATTTCATCTGATTGACCAACACTTATTAAAGGTAAAAGAAAAAAAAAAAAATTTTTTTTGAGACAGGTCTTATTCTGAGTCTAGGCTGGTTCTGATCTCACTGTGTGGCCTTGGACTCATGACAATCCACCTGCCTAGCCTCCTAAGTGCTGGGATTATAGGCGTGCTAGGCAAGCACTCTAGCTACTGAGCTATTCTCCAGTCCCAAGAAATAATTCTTACACCTCCTCTATATACTATCTGGAAAAAGACCAACAGAAAGGAACACTATTGTAAGCTTTTATGACATAGAACAAAAACCTTTTTTAAAGGAAAGGAACAGAGGAATGACTGAATCTTAATGCCATAAAACAACAGAACTTCTGAAACAATCCGTAAGTTGAAAATGGCAGCTGAACAGCTTACTTTTGTGTTCTAATTGTCAGCTCTTTTGGCCTTCCAATGTCCCTGTCTTTCAGATCAAAGTCTTCATCAAAATACTCCTCGGGCGTGATGGCTGTGGGGTTGTTCGCGTTGGCAAACTCCGTGGTGAGGTCCTGCTGAGCCAGAACTAGAGAGAGTCAGAAGTGCCAAAGGAGGCTCACAAGTGGAAGCCCACAGCACTTGGTCTCTGAGGCAGAAGTGCTAACCAGTTACAGATCAGGAGGTTCCAATCATCAACTTTTTAAAATTAAGCTACTGCACAGGGCAAGCAAATCGAACCGGCATTACAAAATCATGCAGCGAGGCTAATGGATTTCCCCATTTAAAAATACTTCTCTACTCTCCTTTGTATTTTTATCTTCTAATTAAAGAAAAGAGAGAGACCACAAATATGTGTTGGAGTTTAAGTTCCAGCTCTATCATAGTCTAGCTGAGACAATGGAAAGGAAATTCTATTTCTCTAACCCTTGGTGATGTCTGCTGTACAAACTGCACAGAACATTGCGGAGATCAAGTAAGAAAATGTGAGAGGCTCGTGACAAAGTCCTAACTCCTTTTTAAGTGCCGTGTTTACATCCTCTGAAGTCTCAATAGTCAACCCCTTCTCTTCTGAAAGATTATCTTGGATTCCAACATGGCGAGAGGTCTCCTTAACTTTCTCAGGAACCGGGATCACCTCAGGATACAGTGTAAGTGCCATAACAGGGACAAAGAAATTCATTATCTTCACTATGCTGCACTGACAGCCATGGCTTCAACTTACCCCCTGAGCACCAAACTGATGTTCCACAGTTCCCAGCAGAGATTCCAGGGGGTTCCTGTCCGCTACAGAGGGAAGGGGGAGAGTTTAATGTCTAATATCGCATCTTACTTGTGTCCATAGAAAATTTTTCTCATCCTATTTTCAAGTTTCTGATATAACCACCTACATTAGGAAATCCATTTATAGACATGGCTAGAAATAAACCGTGAAAGCTAACTTATCCTTTACATACATTATTAGGATCTCTAAACTACTGGAACAGTTACAACGAATCGAGCAGAATCAGTCTAGATTCTGAAAGAAGAAAGATCTGGATTCTCACTACGGTTCAGGGCCTCAGTTTTCTCATCTGTCATATGAGTACGAGGCAACAGCTGTGGTGGTGGGGCTGCCCACAACGACTACACGCTTACAGATGCTTCCGGGACTATTCTACCGATCTGCACATGGTAACTCATCTATCCTTTCAATAACATTAGAAGGACTGGGATGGCCTCTGCTGCACTGCTGAGGACACTGGGGTGCAGAGGGTGTAACACAGCCGGGAGAAACAGGATCCAGGCTCCACGTATGGATAATATTTTGCCTCAGAACCCAAATCTCATTCCAATCTTTCACCAGTACAGAGCAGACACGTGCATCCAACATGTGGCCCACTTTTTACCCTTGAGTTGTTTTTCGTTTGAGACAAGGTCTCATGCTGTAGCCCAGGCTGGTCGTGAACCCACAACGTAGCCCAGACTGGCCTTGGACTCATGGCAATCTTCCTGCCTCAGCTTACCAAGTGCTGGAGTGCTGGGATTACAGGCATGTGCCACCATACATGGCTTTACGTGGTGCTGGGGAATCAAACTCAGGGCCTTGTGCTTGCAAGGCAAGCAATTTAACTACTGTGCCATTCTTCCAGCCCCCTTGGTTGTTTTGGTTGTTGGGTTTTTTTAATGTCATGGCTTTTTTTTTCTTCTTTTTTTGGTGGCACCGGGAATTGAGCCCGGAGCCTTTGTATTAAGCTACCTCCCAGCCCATTTTTAAATTTTATTTTGAGACAGTGCCTCACTAAATTGCTTAACTGAATTGCCTGGGCTAAAACTTGTAATCTTCCTACCTCAGTCTCCTAGAACACTGGCATTATGGGCCTGGACCATGATGCCCCGCTTACAAAGAAAACTTACATGTACACATTAATTGTATTATATATTTCATAAGTGGCCAACACTGCTCCTCTTCAAAAAAATAACAGTAAGACAACAAAACAAGAGCAAAAAAGGGGGAGTTTAACATTGGAAATGCCTGGTTTGGATTCTATCACTCCACCCAGGATAGTATTGTCCAGCCAGGTGTGGTGGCGCACGCCTGTAAACTCAGCAGTCAGGAGGCTGAGGCAGGGGGACTGCAGGGAGTCCAAGGCCAGCCTGGGCTACACAGTGAGTTCAGGACCAGCCTGGACTACAGAGCAAGACTCCGTCTCAAAAAATTAAAAAAAAAGAGATAATATTTTCCAATAGGCTTATCTACTTTTTTTGCTAAATTTAACAGTTGGTCATCACAACACATAAACAAGAAGCCTCACAAATAGTTCTAGTTGCAGCTGAAGCCAGAGATGAGGAAACATCCCAGAATGCATCAGACTAAGAACATTTTTATAAAAAGTCAGGGACAGGCTCAGCATGCCTCAGTCATGTAACCCCAAAGCCAACAGCCAACAACGGCTCTCTCTAGGCTGCAGCATTACCTTTGTACCTCTTCTTCTCTTCCTCAGTCAGGTGTTCTGTACGTATCTTCGTTATCACGCTCACATTGTTTACCGAGTAAACCTTGAGACACGTGTGCAAAGGAAAACAGTGAGTGACACAGGAACCAGGACTCAACACATAAGCATAGCACGAGCAACAATGCTGAAGCCAACAAAAAAAGTCCAGCAAAATAAAAATGAGAAACGGTTAACAATCACTAGGCTCCTTTAGCGAAAATACAAAAACTATCAAACAGAAATGCATTAGCAGTTACTCTCCATATCTGATAGTTTAATACAGAGGCTGCCTCCTCCTCCCTGCCTTTCTTGTTACTAAATGGTCTCAAACAAATATCCTGCAGTTATGTTCCCCCTGGGCTTCTCTCGTGCCACAGTACCCAGCCCTGTCCCCCGGTACCACTGCTCTGTGGAAACCTTCTAACAGTGCTAAAGACAGCCATCTTCTGGGCAGAAGGGAAAGAATGAACACAGGTTCTCTACAGACCTGTGAGGTTTCAGAAAACCAGCAAGTCACTACCTAAAAGATGTCCTATCTGTTGGAAAAAAAAAAAAAAAAAAGAGTTCCCGTAACTGCCAGAGGAAATGCTCTGTTATCAGGGATGACTGAGGACTGCAGTGTCTGGAAAATCAAATGAGCCAGTGAATGACAATTAACTGCATGTGCTGAGGTGGCATCCCAGCATGGACCGCTGCAGGGAACACGTTCAGCCGAGGAGGACGGTTTCTAAACAGACTTGCTGAGCATGAGGCGAGCTTTCCGCACTCACTCAGAGGCCAGCCGAGGATCCTGTGGCACCTGATGCCAGCTCCACGCGCCGTCAAGCACCGCGCGCTAGTCTGACACGAAGGCCAGCAAACAGCTTTCTGGATGACAGGATGCCAGAAGGCTGGACAGGCAGTTGTTTCCACTATTACGGCCATGGTTTAAATTCTCTGATGTCGTGAACACAGGCTTTGAGCCTATCAGCTACAACTGGGCTGATTTTTTATAAATTTAGAGTCAGCTAATGACAAAAATAAAAAATAATAAAGATTCATATAAGCTACTGTATATTTTTAAAGGCACTCAGGTTGTAAGAAAAAAATACGCATGTTAAATCTAATCATATTTTCCTTTTTATTTTTTTAAAGAATTCAAGGCCTAACTGGCTTGCTTGCCCTTCCCGTGGGGCCACTGGGGTTGTAATCATGGCTTCCTACAACACCGTTCCTTTCTGCATAGCTAGAGACCTCCTCGGGACATGCCATCCCATTCCCTCTAGGTCAAAAAAGGAGAAAACATCCAAGGAGACACATGGTAGACAAAACGTATTCCCCAGAGGACCTGCATAGCACAGGTGCATGAAACAAATCTGAACAAATGCCTCATTTGCATAGACGCTAAATAGCTATATTAAATCTTATTTTAAGAGTTTCCTTTTACCTTTGCTTCGTAACCATTAACAACTTCTGCTTTATCTGTCCTCCAGCCCCAGAATCCGGATTTAGTTCTGATAAAAAGTGAACACCACAAATTTCTACATGTACAATATGCCATTCAGATTTATCCCTGCAGCCTTTATAGTTATCCCCCAGCTTAAGTTAGTGAAGGACACTTGGAAATCGCGGCGCTATTGTCCACAAAAGAATGCCATCCATGACAGATGGCTTGAACACCCCCACCCCCTCCCACAGTTATTAATCAGTTTGCCTCACTCCAGGCATAGAAAATCTCCATCATTGGCTTCATTACAAACACTGCCAGCATATGGGACCAAGCTGGTGACATTTATTGGACAGCTGTCCCAAAAGAAGTGAGTGAAGATTACCAACACCTGAGAGCTCGCCACAAGGAGGATTCTGGGTCAGGACATTTATCTGGGTTATCCTAAGTATGGGCGTGATATCAATAAGGAGCCACATGTCCATCACAGGAATGCTGAGAACAATGGGCCAGAGAGCATCCTGCTCCTCAGGAGAGAGTGGGTGTGGCCGGTGCTAACTCATCACTATACGGGGCCACCTGGAGAGACCATTAAAGTCTGCAAAATGCCTTGTGAACCACACACTTATCAAGTCTACTGCAATAGGAAGAAAGAACATTAAAAGCAGTTTTTCTTCTCAGCTGCTCAATCTGGTCTACAGAACAGCTTTTAAAGTAGCCCAGCACTCCAGTGGCAGTTGCAATGTTGGTGACACGCCCAGAAACACAGTTACTCAACTCTACATACTCCTGAAATAAAATCACTTAGGGACCAAGAACAGATAAGAGGTTCTAATTCTTTTTTCAAAGCAGCTTTTCCCAGGAAATGCTACCACTCTGAGGATGGCTGTGACCACTCCTGCCCCTTGTCTAAGACACCACAACCTAGCTCCGCTCAGCCTTCTGGAGGGCGAAAGCCTGCATTCTGTTCTGACCCCTGGTGAAGGGGACGCTATGCAGCAAGCTCACAAGTCAGCCAAGTCACAAAGAACATATATAGTTATTCACATTTTGTGTTTTCAAACAATTTGCTTTCCCTCTGATAGGATCTTGCAAATGAAATTAGTCTGTACAGGACATAATAACTTTATGTGTTTATTTTTACCCATCATAGAAAAGACAGACCAAAGTTTTAATTTTCTACTTAGTTGCCTACAGTTTGTGGCATATCACCTATGTGAGGAAATACAGGAATCCTAGGGGACTACCACCAAATGCTAGCTCTCTCCAATCTACACTTCAGAAGCAAAGCAACGGCACAGGGTAGGGAGCTAGGGGCCTCACCTTCCTGATTCAAGAATCACAAATCTCACCTAACCACCAATAATTGAAAACAGAGACAACCCTTTCAGTTAATGTGCACTAAACTGCTTGGTGGTTAAGCTGGTGTTTTCTGGCATAAGGTCCTTAAAGAGGGAATGAAGGATGAGGAATCTGTTCCACTTCATCCTTCATGCATGGGGAGAAAAGGAAACTGAACCCTCCACCCAAGGACCTCTCCAGCTCTTCAGTCACCTACACCTCCATGGCAATACTGGCTGGCTCCTACTGCCCTTTGTGTTTCTACTCTGACAGCAGTTTGCTTAGCAAATTCAGTGTCTATGCCCTGTTTTAAAACTGAGATTCTAGCATCTCCACAGGACTTGGTTGATTCTGCATGTGTAGACATCTGAGGTAAGAAAAAACCAGCTTCCCGCCTGTGTCATTCTCACTTCTGCCTATTTCCTGAGACCATCACACCAAAAGCCACTTAGCGGGCACTGCTTGGCAACTGCTATGTAATTTGGAGAGAAGCTTTAAGGTAGCAGGGAATGTTTTACTTTAGGTGAGCAGAGCATCAACATTCAGAGAAGAGAAAAACTCAAAGTGCAATCAGAGTCTATTCTGATGGCCAGAAATTCATCAAGGAATAATTTGCAAGCATCAAGCTCCTAGTAACAGACTAGAAGAAAGAAATGAACAAAAGTGACTGTCACAAGAGGAGAGAAAGCCACACTTTCACTCCTCTGACTAGAAGCAGCTATGCACACTTTTTGTACCAGCAAACCTCACACTCGAGAGTTGCTCACAGCCTTGCGAGACGCTCAACAAGCTCATCAATCACCCACTTAATTCTGAGCACCAGAACCTTGTGATCAGCAGCCTGCTGTCCACTGCAAAAGGAAGCCGGCTGGGACTGTCTGAGTTGTGTCCTGGTCCCACAGACTGCAGATATGACTTCCTCCTCAACACAAGCGAGACGTGCCCCCATTTTCCATCTGTACTCAGTGGGGTGCAGCCCTGACTGCCACACTCCTCTCATAAATTACACTTAACAGCAAACAATGAGGCGACTCTGCTAACGAACTACACTGGGAGCAATGTCTCTTCTCATGACATCTTAGAGTTGCAGACTTGAAAGACTTTATCTTGAAACTCGCTTGTGTTTTCTTTCAGCGAAGGAACCAGAAAACCAGAGAGATCCAGCCACTTTCCTGAAGCCAGTTATACAACAGGCGAGCCGAGGCCCTCCATCATTCTACTCTCATTGTGACAGATGGACTGGGATCCTGAAGGGAAGCCTCCCCACCTTGTGTCACAGACAGCCCTCAGCTAAAGATGCCACCCTCTGCGCAAGGCCATGCCCAAGCCTTGAGATACCTTCCAGGTAAAGATTCTTCTAGGGAAAGGACCATCAGTCCGTATACTCTGGCATTCCTGGAGGACAGCAGCTGTTAATGGAATCTGGAAAGAGGATGTCCCTGCCTGAGGAGACACTACTGCTCCTACTAAAGCACAAGCAGCCCTTGGATACCACACATGCTGTGAGTTCTGATTTATAATTTGGCTACAAATAATTACCCTAATTCCATAGCCTGATCTTTTGTAAATTTGAGTAAATGGGCACTAAGTTTTATGTTTGACTAAACAGAAATAACAAGTTTTGCCAGGCATGCTCACCCAAGCATGTAATCCTAGCACTCAGGGGTCTGAGGCAGGAGGATTGCCTTGAGTTCAAGGCCAGCCATGGTTACACAGTGACTTCAGGGCTAACCTGGACTACAGAGCAAGTCCTACTCTCAAAAAAAAAAAAAAAAAAAAAAAGAAAACTCAGGTTTTTAAAACCAGTTTTATATTAAAAACAAAAATTTAAAAAGAGGACAGCAGATTCATGAAGAGAAAAGCAAAGCTCAGGTGGTAATAGCAAATGGAGCCCAGATTACACTACAGTGGTTTCCAGAGAGCTGGATGTGACATCCTAGGCCATCACTAAGGACTACTGTGGACTCCCTCACTTCAGTGTGTGACAGCTTCTACCTTCATTAAACTCCAAGGATCCCCACACTTTTCTTAGGACCCACAGGGACACAGCTAGGGACAATGTCCTCCCTCAGAGGAACAGCCTTTCCCGAGGGTTTAGAAAACAACTCAACTCCTTTTATATTCTTGCTCTACACTATTAAGACCTCAGAAGTGAGAAAAAGAGCCATCTAGTAAGAACCATCTAGTAAGTGTAAATCTGACTCACATTAGCACAACCAAATTCAATACAGGGGTAATGCTAGCTTCCAGATACTCAGACCTCACAGTGTGGGACTAGGTGTGCTGTAGGTCCAAAGATAAGAGGAAAAAGAAAATAAGACCCAAATTAAAAACATGAGAAAGGGTCCATAAAAACATATCAAGACATTTCTCCATGGCATAGCCAGTGTGTGACAAAACTGGCAGGCAAGACAGCACATCAGCTGCAGTTTAATTTGGTTAGAACAGACACCAGTCTTGAAAACCACCAGTGTTTACGTCATATGAGAAAGAAATCCCAATCCATCCACCAGGAATTTCTAGTTACTACGTACATGGCACTAACGGTAACAGTACAAGGATCAGACATGAAAATGTGAAGGCTAAACTCGCACCTTTCAAAGGCAATATTTTTGGTATCAAGGCTGGTGTTAATGACGGGGTTTGTGAGCCGCCTCTCCACCTCCCTGCTCTTTGGCTTCATCAGGTCCAAAGTGAGCCGCTCCATTTCTTGGGAAAGATCAAAGTGTTCAGTGGTCACCACTTTATCGTCATGGTTGACTTCCATCAGCTCTGCCCAGTTGTCTGTTAAGGGGAATGAGGGTGTAAATACACAAGAAGATGCACCAACAAGGGAGCCTCCCATGTTCAAATATATCATCTTTCACAATCCTACTCTAATACTATCTGTAAAATCCTAGAGCACTGGTTAGTGATTACCTGTTGAAACAAGGATTGTCTGGCTACCTTTCCATACTTTCTAAGAGGTCCAGAGTCATATTCTCCAAGATGCAGACTTTTAAAATAACCTGCATTATTTATTAGCAACATATTTTGCCTATGACCTTTATAAAATTTATTATTGCAGAATATAAATTACTTGTATACCACATGGGGTGAGCAATGCCATTGCTCACCCTCCATTAGGAAGATCACACCTAGTAATGGAGGGAATATCAAGATAGACGTGATAGAAGGCTTATACTCAAAAGCTGAGGTATGTGAGCTGTGTTATATGCCCTAAAGGTAAGGGTGCTGAGTGGTAACTGCCATGTGCATGGGAATTAACCTTAAGAACTAAGATGGAGATAGAGTACTTAATAATTGGTAAGAACAACCAAAAAACATGCCCAGGTAGGACTGGACCAAGAAGACACATGACCGTGAACACATTTTGATAGTTAAAAATCATTGTAATGCAGCTTAAGCACTGATTACTACAATCGAATTACTCACCTTCTCCCTTAAATATAAAACTACGTCTTCCTCTTATCCAGCTCATATTTTCAAATCCCAGCAATGTGATATCAACCCGTAGTTTGGCACCACTTTTCCAAATGCGACAGACATCGTTCGGGCATATTCTGGAAACCAAGGGCACTGGAGGGAGAAGTGTACACTGAGAAAAATCTGAGACCAAGCAGAACACCCCAGGCCAGGAACTCAGAAGTCGACTTTAACAGGAGGAGGAGAGTAAGAAGACTAGGGCCATCAAACAGAACTGGACTTCCTGGCTTCCACACTCACTATATAGGAAGTCTCCGTTAAAAATAAAAATGGAGGGGCTGTGGATGTAGCTCAGTGTTAGGGTGTGGATTTCATGTGCTTATGATCCAGAGTTCCACTCCAAGCACTTAGTAAATAAATAAAAATGGACCTTCTGTTCCACTGACCAGACAGAACTCTCAGTGAATTTCCCAGGAGTCTTCTCAATCCCAAAATGAACCCCGTTTATTGATCTCCATGAGGGTTACTGAGTATGTCCATCTGGCCTTTCTCATTAACATATGCTATTCCTACCATATGGTTATGACTTTCCATATTGTCATATCCACCATCCAAAATATCAAATGTCTAAAATACTATGCTTTTCAACAAAACCTGAAATCAGAGTGATTATTTGCATTAGGAAAGAACTCCTTAGTTTCTCAGAATAGTCTGGAGTTCTCTTCTCCCACATACTTTTTACTTCATATAAATGTTTCATTATGAATATGACCTCCTCCTGCCTGAAAAGAGAAATCTAGAAATAAAAATGCTAAAACTTCAGAGTTAGGAGTTGTTAAACAATCAGGAACAAGTAAAAGTAGACTGAAAATTCATTATAGGGGCTGAAAGAATAGCACAGGGGTTAAAGCGCTTGCCTGGCAAGCACAAGGCAACAAGTTTGACTCCTCAGCACCATGTAAAGCCAGAAGTGGTGATGCATGCCTGTAATCCTAGCACTTTGGAGATGAGGCAGAAGGAATGCAGTGAGTCCAAGGCAAGCCTGGGCTACATAATGAGCTCAGGACCAGCCTGGGCTACAAAGCAAGACCCTGTCTCAAAAAGAAAGAGAAGAGAAAAGAAAATGTATTATCAGTTAATTGCCTATACCACACTTTGGAACAATATATCATTTTATACGAAACAAATTATACCAACATTTGCTTCATCTTCTTCAGAACAGCAAGTTTGAAAGAATCAAGCTGAACCACATAAGGCAACGAATAAATTATGCTAAGTCTAGTTACTGAAATCAATTTAAAGTGATATTCTAAAAAACAAGTAAGACGGCCATGCCCAGTGTTATGGCCTATAGTTCCAGCTCTTTGGGATGCTGAGGCAGGATGATCACTTGAGCCCAAGAGTTCAAGCCAGAACTCATTTCTTTAAATACCAAAACAAACAAACAAACAAAAAAACTAGTTAAGATGGGTAACTGGGAGCCATGAGTGATGAAGGGCAGATACAAAATGTCAATGAGTATGTCGATGTCATGGTCATGGTGGATGCTTAGAGAGGCAAGCTGGAGGAAAACAAAGTGACTCTAGAGGTTACTGTTTTTCCTTATTTTTTTCTTTGCATTTCCTAGATCTACATTAAAAAAAAAAAAAACACGAAACTCATTACAAAGAAAAAATAAACCTATGTACAGGCTAAGTAAATTGGAAAATAAGTCACAAGCCTATAGCAACTCACCCCAGCTGGTGAATTCCCACTTCATCTGCACGTAGAAATCCGGAGCCTGAGGACAAACAGAGGTTCCACTACTCTGCTGTACTCACTGAACACAACAGGAGCAAGGGTAACAGGCTTTTATAAACATTAAGGGAGAACAGAGAAAATAGGAAACTAAGTACAAACCCACTCAATAAATATTTTATAATGAAGTAGTTATTTTACCTTGAAATAAATCTAGACTATTAGTAAAGTCACTTCTGTCTATTTTGTGGAGAACATGTCTCTAAAAAGCTGTGTGCTGGGAAGTGCTTCACAGTTCTTAGACCTCTCTGTGAAACCAAAAAGAGACTACCAGACATTACTTCCCCCGGAAGCAGACTTTTCCTAATTAATGGAAGATTTTGCCTCCACTTCCACTCAGATTTCTAGAATTTGGTTTTCTGAAGTTTTCCACTACCAGGTGTTTTTGTTCCCTCACACCCTCAAGGTTTTGCTATGGATATTACAGAAGCACAGGGCAGGAAGGCCAAGTATCTACCCTGGAGGGATGCCAGTGGATACCAGTGATGAGCAAAGAGCCTCCAAGAAGTACCTGATAAGAAAGGCTGGCAGAAGCTGGAGGTAGTGGTGCAGGCCTGTAACCCACTACTCTCGGAGGCTAGGGCAGGAGGATCACAAGTTTGAGCTCAGTCTGGCCATCTTAGCCTGACCTTATTTCAGAGAAAAAAGGGGGTGGTGGTGAGTAGGGATACAGCTCAGTGTAAAGGCCCTGGGCTCAGTCCCTGTATCACAGAAGAGAAAAAGAGACAGAGAGAGAGTGGCACAGAGAGAGAAAAAGAGAGACAGAAGTTTTAAGGAGACGCTGTTGAAAGACTTATCAACAGCAGCTTCTGGTGCTACTAAGTGTAATACACAAGTCACTCGTGGCTGTCATGTCTGTAACCTGAAGCAGAGAATACAAATCAAGCTAGTCCACTGCTATGGGTCAAAAAAAAATCTTTTATACAATATTGTTTAATTGAAGAATGGCTTCGGGCCTGGAGGAATGGCTCAGTGGTTGAATTGCTTGCCTAGCAAGCGCTAAGTCAAGCGCTAAGTACCCAAGTTCGATTCCCCAGCACCACATAAGCTGGGCATGGTGGTGCACACCTCTTATCCCAGCACTTGGAAAGCTGAGACAGGAGGATTGCTGTGAGTTCAAGGCCAGCCTGGGTTCCATAATGAGTCCAGGACCAGCCTGGACTGCAGAGTGAGACCCTGTCTTTAAAGAAGAAAAAAAAAAAATGGCTTCAGTTAAGTAAGTCACTTTTCTCCCTTTTTAAATGGCAAATGATGTTTTCAATTTCTCCTACAGTAAACTAGGTAATAATCCATGTGAACTTTGCACAATCCTAAATCACATTTATTTTTTAAATGATTCATACAATTATTTTATATTTCATGGAAAGATTCACTATAGTACATGGGAAATGAATATCTTAAGCATAATTTAGTTTAAGTATCATAAAAATTGTTTTAAAGAGTTCTCAAACAATGACAAGTGATTCTTTCTTATAACAAAGTTGTTCTTTTTCTCCATACAGCTACTAACGTTTCTGGAGAAATGTGCTTTAACTAAAGTTGGAAAGCTGCTCTAACCACCAGCTACCTAAGGTGACACACAGGGGAACTCACTGCCATGCTTGAGTCGAGAATAATCAACACTAAAAATGGAACCACAGCTACTTTCTGCCTCCTGCTGCCCTGGGAACACTGCTAGGATGGTTCTCTTGCAAGAGAAGAACGGCGGCCATCACCCAAACAACCTGTGAGTCTAGAAAGTGAATTTTTGAAAAAAAAAGAAAAAAAAGAAACACCACTGAGAGTCATAGAGCTCCACACTTTTAATTCAGAAAGCAGGCAAACAGCATAAAAGTGGCTGCAGATACACTAAGGCAACGGATTAGAAGCTACACAATACTCATGGCTAGAATCGGCAAAAGTGGCAGGCAGAGGCGTGAGGGGAAGCCATATGCAGACCCTGACAATGCCTTCAGGGTAAATGATGCTTACCACCGTTATCACCTCGGTGCGAGGAGCTGCTTTTGAGAAAATAGGCACCTGGGCAAATTATTCCTTAAGTGACATTTTTAAAATAGCACTTAAAAGGTAAGCCCAATGACAAGAAACATAACTTGTGAGAGGTCCCTTATTTTAACAAGTTGGGCAGAAAAGGAGTAGTGCCATCTGGCAACCAAAATATCAGTCACCATTCACAAAACTCTTAGGGAACACACACAAGACGGCAAACTGTGTCCCAGTCATACATTAGCACATAATTCAAAGTATGGCATGGTGAATTTTATGATACCTCAAGAATTTTATGCAGCAGCTCAGGAACTCCCTCGAGGGCCATGGATGTGTTGTGGTAGTCTCGGTGCTGGAGAACTGTGTACACCATCTCGGGATCCCCAGTGCTCACAGCCTCATGCAAAACTGGAAAACCAAAGGATGAAACTGAATCACTAAGTATTCTCACGCTTTCTCACACAGGCCAGTCTGAAAAGTGTCTGTATAGGTCTAAAATCAATTATTTGCTTCAAAGAGGGAGAGAGGCTGCAGTCCAACGTTTTTAGGTATGGCCCTAACTTCCAACTGTCTGCTCATTACTGAGTAAAAAGAAAAGGAAACGGAGCACCCTTGGCTTGCTGCTCAAGGGGCTCCGCCTCTCCTGTGCCCCTGTGCACTGGGTCTAAAGCCTGTAACGGTGAGGCTCCACACTGCAGCTGCACATCATCGGTCACTTGAACTTGCATCTTTCCTCAGTCAAAACAGAATGAACAGAAAGAGTGTATGCGAATAGTGAGTGAATGCCAGGATGTCCCCAGAAGACGCTTTTCCTATCAAAAATTTCCTTTTGGTTTTGGCCTACCCTGATGAATTCTGTGGAGTTCCCACCATATTCCCAAGGTATAGTTGGCCTCCACGCTCAGGAATGATGGGAAGGCTTTAAAGGAGGGCAGCTTTAGAAGAGAAGTCCTGCTCTAGCGAGGGGTCAGGCCACTGTGTGAGGCCAGCCAGCACCCCCAGCTCCTAGCTCCATGCCGCCCCAGCTGGCGTAATTGCAACTGTGAGACAAACACGCAACTGAAGTGAACAGCCTTGCATTACTCCGTGAGGATACTTGCCTGTCCAGCCCTGGCGATTTTCTTTGGTCACATCTGCTTTATGTCGGAGCAAGACACGAGCAGATTCCAAATGTCCCAAAGAAACGGCAAGGTGCAGCAACGTTCGACCACGTGGATCCAGGGCCTCCACATTCTGTGAAGTAAGCACTCATATTTATGTAATCAAAAATATCATACTGAAATATGAACATGTATTTGGAAGCTATTTTAAGTATAAAAAACAGAAAATAGTATTTATACATTAATTACAGAAAACATTTTAAAAGTACGTTCACATGTGGGCACAGTTGAAATATGAATTGGGGGCTGTAAGATGAGAGTTGCTGAATTCTTTTCTTTTTTAATTTTTTTTTGAGACAGGATCTCGCTCTTTTAGTATTGGTTGATCCTGAACTCATTAAAAAATATAGAGCCCAGGCTGGCCTTGAACTCCAGCAATCCTACTGTCTCAGTCTCCCAAGTGCTAGGATTACAGGCGTGCTGGGGAATCAAACTCAGGGCCTTGAGCTTGTTAAGCAAGCGCTGTAACTACTGAGCTATTCCTCTAGCCCCTGAATTCTATTTTTAAAATTAAAAATGTTACAGTTATCAGTTCCTTTTTCAATAAAGCTAAGTACCTAATAAATAAGCATTGATGATATGCCTCAGATCATCCAACACACCTTAAGGTCTCAACAGCACTCAAATTAAGTCTAAAAATGGCTAGGGGCTTTCGTGAAAAGCGTGGTACACAACGGAGGGGATTTTTCACATACATGTCCGCATTCGGGTCTAGAACAGGAAGTTCAGGACTTTAATCAAAATTGAAAGCACAAATGATTTGTGCAGGAAAAAAAGGACATTCTCTAGCGGGACTGGCGCCAACAACACCTCTCTCTCTCTCTCATGATTGTGGATGGAGTTCCAAGTGCCCTGAAGTAATGGGCAACATCCAGCAGCATCTGCAGGCCCCACTGACAAGGGTGGATACATGTGTAGAGAAATGTTAAGAATACACACTACAGCACAGAAGTTACAGCGCTTATCTAGCAAGCGTTATGTCAAGTGCTAAGTACCCAAATTCAATTTCCCAGCACTACATAAGCGTAGCATGGTGGTGCACACCTGTAATCCCAACACTGGGGAGGCTGAGGCAGGAGGATTGCTGTAATTTCCAGGCCAGCCTGGGCTACGTAGTAAGTTCAGGACCAGCCTAGACTACAGATAGAGACCTTGTTTCAAAAAAAAAAAAAAAGATACTTTACTTACTATAATTGACATTCTAGAACAAAAGTAATAACTTAGACTAAGTATTAACAGCATCCTGGGTAACTTTCAGATTGCATACAGTAATACCCAAATCCAAATACATTAAGTTGTTAAAGGGTGAGTTAGGTGTGGTGGAACATGGCTGTAACCATAGCACTGTCCTGAGGAGTAGGACCATGAGTTCAGGTCCAGCCTGGGTTACTCAGTGAGACCCTGTCTCAAAAAGAATAAAATAAAATAAGAAAGAAAACCCCAAAAGGTAGAAACAACGCAAATATCCAGCAAGTGAAAAGTGAGCAAACAAAATATAGCTTCTCCATACAATGGAAAATTAACCATAAAAAGGAGTTAAGAACACATGTCACAACACAGACGAACCTCCAAAGCATTACACTAAGTGAAAGAGGACCCACAACAAAAGCGCACATTACAGGACCCTATCCACATGAAAGGTTCAGAATGGGCAAACTTACAACGGTAGAAAGTGCATTAGTCAACCAGGCCTGGTGGTACTAACTAATGTACTCTGGGAGGCTGAGGCAGGAGGATCACAAATTTAAGCCCAGCCGGTCTAAAAATCAAAACTGAATAATAGAATGGGATACAGCTTAGTGTGAAGGCCCTGAGTTAGATCTTCAGTGTCACGGGCATACAAAGTACATCAGCCCAGTCGCCTGAGGCTGAAGGGGCTGGGAAAAGCAGGGAGTGACTGCTACGGGTGTGAGGTTTCTTTTGGAGGTAATGAAAATGTTCTGGAATTTGATAGTAGTGATGGCTACATAGTTCACTTAATACTAAAAATCACTGACTAGTGCTTTTTTTTTCTTTGAGGCAGGGTCCAGACTGGTCCTGAACTCACTATGTAGGCCAGGCTGGCCTAGAACTCATGGCAATCCTCCAGTCTCAGTCTCCCTAGTGTTGGGATTACAGGTGTGCACCACCATGCCTAGTTTATGTGGTGCTTGGGATTCGAACTCAGGGCCTCATACTTGCTAGACAAGTACTCTAACAGCTTAGCTATTCCTCCAGCCCCTGACTAGCACACTTCAAATGGATGGATTGTATAATAAGGAAACTATGTCTCAATACAGATGTTAGCTAAAAGTGTGTTTATATGTAAGATGTAAAAGTATCATTCACGTACTGTTTTGCTTTTTGACAAGCTGCATAGTTTCTCTTGAACTTCGGTTTGCATGCTTGTAAAATGTGAACAATAAAAATCAGCTACTTCACAGCCGTTACAAGAGAGAAGTCCTGAACTCGGCACAACGCTTTGACACCTCGGTGCACACTGGGAAGAATCAGCTCTTATTAGCATACACCCACATGATGGAGTTGCATGTTGGCTGTCACTCTCATCCTAAGAGATTTGTTCCAATCCTGTCACAGTTAATAGAGTGATCGCCACATTAATAGAATTGTCAACCTAGTGGCAGGAGTTCAGAGGGCATGGGCTTTCAAACTTGAACTAGAATTGTCTTTTGAAGCTGCTTAGTTAGGTTTTCCCTTACATCCCTTCAGTAATGTACTATATCAGATTAAAAATACCCTCTCTGTTCTTTAACTGCATGTGTCTCAGAAGTCATCACAGAATGACGTTTCTGCATATCTCCTTGCTTGCCTACATTAGCCCATCTACTTTTCTTGTTCAAAGCCTTTTTTTCCACCCTGCTCTCTTCCAGAGGCAGTGGGTAGCTGAGCTTTGAGGGCAGGCTGCAGAGGCTGACAAGCCAGGCGCCATTTTCAGCTTCTTCAGTAGCCTCAGTGAATTAACAATTCTTTGGCCCCTATTGAGCACGCAGTATGAGGCTTTGCAAGCTATCATGGCACATACCTCAAGAGGCTCCAGCGTGAGGATGCTAAGTAGCCCCTCCTTTCTCTCAACAAAGTAAATACTTTCCTTCCTCTTCCTCCTGCGACTAGCCCTCTGTGGCTGTGTCATACACAAGTTAGGCAGGAAAAATCTCTATAGAAGTTGGCTGTGGTGGTGCACACCAGGCACTCAGGAGGCTGAGGCAGGATTGCTGTGAGTTCGAGGCCAGCCTAGGCTACAGACTGAGTTCAGGACCAGCCTTTAGGGTGAGACCCTGCCTCTAAACAAACAAACAAACAAACAAATAGAAAAAGAAAAAATCACCATAGGTTGGTTTCCCAAGGTGAGCCTGCATCCTATGACCTAGGGGAACACCCTGAGAGCAGCCACGAGGGACTTAATTGAAATGGCTCACCACTGGCCTCCAGCCAATGGGCACCAACTTGAACAGATGCCCAGTGGCCTCCTTTGGCCTGCCACAGGCTGCAGTGAAACCCCAAGGTGATTCCTTGTCAGGCTCTAGGTATTACTCCTGCCTAGAATGTCCTCCTTCTGCTTGCCTGGCTGGGAAGGACACACGCATCTACGATCAGGATCTGTCCACCACCTCCACATTACTTGGTCCCAGAGTTTTCCCTGCACTGTCTAAGATGCACGACCTCCCTTGGCATTTGTCCCTAGTTAAGGGTTCTTTCATTTCCCCAGCACCAATCAGAAAGCCAAGAGGACTTTTAACAGCCCTCTCTAGCAAAATGACATAACCAGAATACAAACAACCTCAGCAACCAACTTCAAGGCCCCAGTGAACATTAAGGAGTTGATGGGCTGCCAGGCACTTTATTAAGTGCTTCTATTGAGTGTCAGAGGCCTGAAACAGATGGCAGAGTTACACCAACGCTCCTCTTTAGCTAGACAAACTCAATGCTTTTTGCGCTGCAGTAGTTCTAAAGCAAAATAAAATTCTTACAGGTATCAGTACTCCTGCTTTGAGTCTCACTCATGTGATGGGAGAAACAAGGCAGACAGCAAAAAGTCACCAGCAAACAAGGAAAACAGCCAAGTTAATTGCTGAGGTGACAGCAATTTTTTGTTCTTAATTATGCAACCAATACATATTTCTTTGTAGAGAAACTGGAACACAGGTAAAAGAAGTTAAATACCCAGGTTTATACTTGACAAAAACACAGTAAGTGGTACCGCTGCATTCGGGATGCACCTGCACTTTTAGGTCCACCATCTTCTGAATTATTCACTATTCGAAATGGAAGCATTTTTACAGAGAGAAGAACAGAGGAGTTAAGAATATAGGATTTGGACGGAGTTCGACTTTCTGGGTTCAAGTCCTGCCTCAGGAACTAGATTAGCATGTGACTGAACCTCTCTTCACCTTGGTTTCCTCATCTGCAAAAGAAGAATCACAGTAGCACCCAACCCAGAGACGAGGTATGAGAGAATTCAGTTTCAGAGTGCACATCAAACACTGCACCACAACACCTTACTCACAGAGGAAGCGGCGGGGTCAGTGTCACTCTCCCCATCTTCACAGGTGACGAAACCATGCAGCAGGGAGAAGTACATGACCAACCTCAGGGCTTCCTCAGCAGTAGTGCTGGCCATTAACCCCACTGCCTCCAGATCACAGTCATAATCAACAGAGGATCTAAATAAACATGAAGGCCACACAACATTCCTTGCCTTGTATTTTAATGTAGTTTAATATTTTAATAGTACCAATTATCAACTTCTGGACCCTGAACCAGTTACATAATTTACTGGGTGGAAAATGAAAATATTTAAAAATAGTTAAGGAGAAACCCAGGCCCTCCATACTATGCTACATGCCCAACACAATCCACTACCCCCTTTATGGTTTGATTCTGAGACAGGATCTTACAAAATTACAAAATTGCCCAGGCTGGCCTGGACTTGGGAACCTCCTGCCTCAGCTTCCCACAGTGCTGAGTGAAGATATTCTTTATGAATACACAACATGGGCTGGAGGAATAGCACAGCAGTTAAAGTGATTGCCTAGCAAGCGCAGGATCTGAATTTGATTCCCTAACACCACATAAGCTGGGCATGGTCCATGGCTGTAATCCCAGCACTTGGGAGGCTGAAGCAGGATTGCCATGAGCTCAAGGTCAGTCTGGGCTACACAGTGAGTTCAGAACTAGCCTGGACTTCCAAGGGAGACCCTGACTCAAAAAACAAAACCAAAACAAAAAAGAATACAACTCCAAAGGCAAAGGGTATACTACGAAATAATCCACAGTAATAACTGATAAAGTCAAAACCCAAACACCCCGAAATCTTAATCACAAATATCCTTAAAGATTTTCAAGGTAAGAAGCACTGAGAACTTTCAGTAGATGCCTTTTTATCACAGTTGGCAGGAAAAACAGGTAACTAGTTCACACTTTGGATTATAAACCAAGACTCTGCCAGTTCTTGACCTAGCAAACATTTAAACACTACCTACAAGTAGGAAGCCCACTGTTTTCAGAAATCAGCATTGAAAGTGTGCAGTTTCTGATGATGATAAAACTTTCTATAGAAGAAGATTTTAATTCTATGACTTTCTTTGCACCACTGCACAGGCTAGGCAGAGAAGGATAGGTGCAAAAAGCAGATAACTGATTGTACTGATTGTATGTGCACATGGGTGCGTGTGGTACTGGAACCCAGGCCTTGGCACCGAGCTGCAAAGCCACCTTTTCCCTTATGCTTCTTGAGATGGTCTCACTAAACTGCTAAATTGCAAAGGTGAGCCTGGAACTTGCAGTCCTTCTGCCTCAGCTTCCCAGAGAGCTAGGATTACAGGTGTGCCACCACACCTGGCTCAGAACTTTTTTTTTTCTTTTTGTCTTTTGAACTGGTCATTTTTCAAAAAAAAGCCAAGATTAAAATAATGGAGACTGCGTTGGAGCCATGTCTAGTAACAGGGGTATGCGGGGACACCTAATGGTGAAACTTTTTGTCTAGGTAATGTGTCATTATCTTTTTAACTCTTAAATAGTTATACAACTAGCAGTGTTCTGGGGCTGGAAGAATAGTTCAGCAGTTATAGCACTTGTCTTGCAATACCAGGTTTGATTCCCCGGCACCACATGAACTGGGCATGGTGGCGCACACAACTGATATGAGTTCAAGGACAGTCTGGGCTACACAGTGACCTCAGAATGAGCCTGGACTACAGAGCAAGACCCTGTCTCAAAAAAAAAAGAACATGTTCTATCAGGAGATCTTTTTGAAATTAAAAAATGACTTGTGACTTCACTGGATGTTCAACCAACTTAAATATGGCAGGTTGTAAGCACACACTTAGCAGGAAGCAACAAACACTGATGCTAACCTTCCTCAATTTTTGGCAACCGGAAAAGAACCAACGCTCTTTTTCCTGTGAAATTTATTGATAATTATAAGGTCAACTCTGAGCCACCTAAAAAGTAGGTCTTTAACATATTAAACAAATGAATGGGGCTGGAAGAACAGCACAGCAGTTAAAGTACTTGCCTAGCAAGCACAAGGCCTTGAGTTCAACTCACTAGCACCACATAAACTGGCCGATGGTGGCACATGCCTGTAATTTCAGACTCAGGAGACTGAAGCAGGAGGACTGCTAAGAGTTCAAGGCCAGCTTGGGCTCCATAGTAAGTTCAGGACCAGCTTGGACTACAGAGGGAGACCCTGTCTCATAAATTCATAAATAAATAAATGAAGCCAACAAAAACAATTACACCAAATTTGAATAGTGTTAAAAATCCTTATCCTATTTGCTAAATGTGTTAGTCTGTAACTTGAGGGCACCAACGTCTTGTTAGAATTATTAAGATAGGGCTAGAGGAACAATACAGTGTTTAAAGTGCTTGCCTTGCAAGTGCAAGGCCCTGCGTTCAATTCTCCAGTACCACCTAAAAGCCCAGAATGGTGGTGCATGCCTGTAATTCTAGCAGTCACGAGGCTGAGGCAGGAGGACTGCCATGAGTCCAAGGCCAGCCTGGGCTACAAAGTGAGTTCAGGACCAGCCTGGGCTATCGAGCAAGACCCTGTCCCAAAATAACAAAACAAAACAAAACAAAAAGAATTGTTAGGGTGCCTTTAAAATAAGGCTTCTCAATCAAGACACTGTTAACCCTTAGAGGCAGGTAATTCTTGTGGGTGGCTGCCTCATGCACTGCAGGATGTGGAACAGCAGCCCTAGCCAGTCTACCCACCAGCTGCCAGCTGCACTCACTCCCCACATACAGCCACCCAAAATATCTCCATATATTCCCAAACACAGGGGGACAACATAAAACCACCTCAAATTAAGAACTGCTTCTTTAAAGAGAGAACAGTAAATAATGGCTGCAAGTCAAAGCACTTTAGGGCAGAAGGCAATTTTTTTTTGAGGTATCAGCAATTATTGGAATTTACTCTGTACCAGTCTTCCCTCCCTAACCCACTGGGGCTTGTTAAATGCCGATTCCTAGGCTCGGAGCCAGTCTTATTAATATAGTCAAATCGTGGGTTTGCCCCCTTCACCACCCATATCCTCATTCTACGGGTAAGTCAGTGTGGGCCCCTGAACCGAGATGCCTCGCCCAAGGTCACAGGGTGAGTTAGAACCTGGACTCTAAAACCAACCAAGCCCTTCTCCCTAACAAGGGTGAGGTGTAGTGAGGGGGTGTGTGTTGTCTTTAGGTCTCTGAGGCAGTAGAGTTCAATGAAGGTTAAGATTGTGCATTCTGGAACCGGCAGGCTTGGGGGCACGGTATTAATTAGCTCTGGGGGCCTCCTAAAAGAACAAGTAACCTTTAGGAGCCTCAGTTTCCATCTCTATCAAATGGAATCATAGTATCTGCCTTCCAATTGATTGGAAAGGGTAAAAGGATGCTTTTCAAAAAGATCTCGGCACAGGGCCTGCCATACAATAAGCACTGGACACACGTCCTATTATTATTACTGTCCCACTCATGCCACGTTCAGGGGAGTCTGTGGGGCTCCTTCCGGGGACAGAAACCCGAAAATGAGGTCAAGGAGGAGAAAGGAGCCGCGCGATTCCCTCCGTCGCACCTTACCTGGCCGCGCAGCTCCTTTTCCAGCTGCCGGTAGTCGTTGTTCCAGACCAGAAGGTGCAAGGGGAAGTGGCCGCTGAAATCACGGGCCGAGGACATGGCGAAAAGGCCGCACCCGGGCCCTGGGCACCCGCCTTACCAGAAGCCTCGGTCCCCAGGGGTCTCTGATGGCCGGCAGGCGAAAGGATGCGGTGAGCGCACGCGTGAGCGGCGCGGTGCGCGGTAGCGAGGCTCGGCGGGCCACGTGTGGGCGTGCGAGGTGTGGGGTCGCGGGCCGGGTCGGGGACCAGATCGGCCGCGCCCACCCCGCACCCCGCGCCCGCGCTGACAGCTCCCGAACGGACTTCTGCGGGCCCAACTGCCCCAAACAGGGAAGTGCGGGGATCGAACCACCGCACGTCGCCGCGGGGGGAGACGCGACCGGGCGAGGGGTCCGAGTTCCGCCGAGTCCCACTCACCTCCAGTTCATGACGGTACATCTAGCGAACACTGCATAGTAGAGCTGCGGTATGTCTCTTGACCCATGATCTCAACACGGAAAACTTGCCCTACCCTTTAACCAGTCAGTCTGTTTCCCCCTGCTCCGGCGACCTCAAGTGGTTCAGCCCACAACCGGGCCTATTTCATTAGCTCCGCAATCCGGGGATGCGGAACAGTGGCCTGGACCAAACCATTCTGACAGCTGACTCTCGTAACCTTTTCGCACCAGAGCAAATCCTGTCACGATTGGTCAAAAACCATTTTGGAAATGGGAAAAACCAAGCAATTTTCAAGAAGGAACTTTTAAACCTTGAAGAAGTGTCTTCAGATATTGGCCTAATGAGGAGATCGGGCTATGTCAGGATTTCTCAACCTTGAAACATTTGGAACTTATTAATTCTTTGAGGGGAGGATATCTGATGCTTGGTAGGATTTGGGACAACATCCTTAGCCTCAATATCCACTCAATGCCTGGATCACTCCCTATCATATGTCTCCAGACATTGCCAACTGCCCCGGGAGAAAATTTGCCTTCAACTGAGAACCACCATTCTATCCAAATTTCAAACTGGGTGTATGATTCACAGCTATCTGCAGTGGTGGTCTATTCCACTGATTATCATCTTTTACGTTAGCTGTTTGAATTGATGGTTATGCCTAAAAGAACAAATATAATACCGGATTTCAGCATAGTCTACTAAAATAAAACTTATCCTTTGGGTTTCAATGTCATATACTGAGAATCCATTCTTGACTCAAGGAAGGACCAAGAGCTGCTTTGGTCCAGCTGTCTGCGGCTACACCGCATAACTCAGCAAAGTTATTTGATGCATCCTGGAAACATTCCCCATGTCTTCTCTCCTGAGGCACATCCAGCTTTTCAGACGCCTTGTGACAGCTGTTCAAGAATCCTGGTTTAATCCATTCTCTACACACGTGAAAGGGGAGTCTGGAAGATTTGTGAGTTGTTGAACCGACACAGGATGTAGGAGCAACAGGATGGCACCAGAGACTCTAATTGTGGAATGCATGGGAATTATGTGTTCACTCCCACATTACACATTATCACACTGGAGAGATGGACTTTAACCTGCCATCAGTGCTTCTGAGACGACCTCTAGGACTTCTTAGTTTTTCATAAGATGTATAAAACAGTCTTTTTTTCTCTTCAGTATTCCATGTATATGGAACTTCTCTCCTACCTCATTAGTCTGAAAACTCTACAATGGTAGTGACCACATCTGTTTTGCTTTTCAGAGCATCTAAAACCAAAAAAGTACCTGGCCCAGAAAAGACATCCAATATTTGCCAAATGGAGATCATAGTTGTGTTTACATATACAAAAAGTATCCATTAGCATTCAGGTCACAGCTTTTATTTTTTATTTTTTTATTTATTTATTTATTTATTTATTTTTTGAGACAGGGTCTTACTCTATAGCCCAGGCTGGTCCTGAACTCAGTAGGTAGTTCATGCTGGCCTTGGACTCTCAACAATCCTCTTGTCTCAGCCTCCCCAGTGCTGGGATAACAGGCCTGGCTTATGTGCTGCTGGGGAATCAACTCAGGTACTTAGCACTCCAGCCCAACAGCTTTTCTTTACTCCGATTAGCCTCAGTTCATTTTGTATATCTCACACCATCCCATATACTTCTCTAGCTTACCTATACTTGCTCTCAAATTCTAAGTATATGAAGAAAAATCTGTAACTGGAAAATAATAACAATGTCAAGAATAATAGAAACATTTTGGGGGGGCAAGGTCTCATTTTATAGTTTAGGGTGGTCCTAAACTCACTATTAATCCAAGGTGGCCTGGAACTCACACAACAATCCTCTTGCCTCAGCCTCCAGGTGTTGACATTCTGACATTGTAGGCCAGCACCACACGGCCAGCTAGTATGTGGTGCCTTCTACTTCCTAGGAAAGCTACACACTTGAGTTATTGCTCCTATTCCCAGGAACTATTTTTGAAGTTACTATCTAGCAGCCAAACCACATTGTCCCATAACTTACTCCACTTCTCCTAGCCGTGTAGTAAACTAAATATTTAGTCTTGTTAGGGATATATAAGTTTTTTTATGTATTCATCTTTTTGTTTCCGTTCAATTTTGGTGCTTTGTTTTTGTTGGGGTTAAAAACACGGGATGGGAAATGTCACCTTGGTATTTCTTCTTTTTTCCCTCCTTTTCTGTTATTTAAAAATATTATTAATTGGCAAACTATAAAAGACAAAGCATAGATTATAAACACTTCATTGTCTCCATTTTAAAGTTGAAACTGCTAAAAAGAAGGAATTACTACTGTTGACTTATTTTCTTGTATATCTCCTTCAGTAGAACAAAAGCATCATACGAAACAGAAATTCCTTTCCTCTCTGCTGTTTCTTCAGTGCCTGGAGCAGCATTTGAAACATAGTAGGTACTCATTAAACAGCAACGAATGAATGAACGATTTAACCATTGTTTGTGTCAGAGAGGACATGGGTGCAAAGAGCTGATCACAAGAGTTGACACCTTCCCCTGGTAGTAGTAAGTCCTAGGACTAGACCGATTTCTTCTAGAAAGGGAAATCCCAAGACAAGAAGATTTAGAAATAGGACAGGAAGCCAGCATACGCGCCTGCCCTTAGTCAAGATGGCGATCCGAGAGCGTGCCCTTTTCGGTCACGTGGTCACCCGGTCGCTGACGGACGCCGCCCTGCGCATGCGTGCAGTGCCGTGGCTGCGAGGCGCTGAGGGGAGAGGCGCTGCCGCCAGCTCTACCGCGGCGACCCGTTAGAGCGGAAGCGCTGCCACCTTCGCTGTCCGGGGCCCCGGTTCCTGGCAGGTGGAGGTGGGAGCCATGTCGAAGCGGCTCCGTAGCAGCGACGTGTGTGCTGACTGCAGCGGGCCGGGTGAGTTGCCGCGGCCGGGCCCTCTGCCCTCTGCCCTCCTGGCCGGGACCCCTGACTCGGGCCGCCCCTCGGGACCGGGCGTTCTCGCGACCGGGTCAGGTTCGTCTTAAAGGGGAGCCTGGGACGGTCTTGAGAGGAGGACATGTCCCGGGCCTGTCAGCCGGCTGGACGGAGTGCCGTCGCCCTCCCGTCTCACTCGCTCGGTCCCAGGCGGGCCAGGAAGGTGGCGGGACCGGGACCGCTCCCCCGACAGGAAGGGGTTTGGGCAACCCACAGGAAGGCGAAGCGCAAAAGTACAAGGCGAGCGTCCTCCCGGCGGCAGCGCCTCGAGGCTGCAGGTGTCATCCATCAGCGGACCCCGTGCCGGCCGCGAGGGCCCCGCCCGGCGTGGGCTCTAGTCCTGGCTTCCCTCCTGGAGACCGGCCAGAGTCCCCTTGGGTGACTCCCCCGCTTTTGCCGTTCGGGCATTCACACCACGGGGAGGGAATCTCCGCGACGGGCTCTTACAGATACATCTGACACTTAGAAATCAGTCAGTACATGGCTCCCCTTGGGGCATCCAGGGGCCCTAGGCTCACGCTAGATTTTGCCACTAGGTGACCTTGGGCTTGGTGACTTCACTTGGCCCAGCCTGGATTTCCTCCTTTTTTTCAACAGGAGTAACTGGGGGCATCCTTTTCGGTGGTTAGATTCATTGGATATTAGCATCGTCTCATCTGAGTTTTCTTTTTTGAGTTATGTTCTCAGCAAGCACATACAAAGTTCTGACACCGTAAGCACCTAAGGGGATTGAGGGGTTTACAGCCATTATTCCTGTGGATAATAATCAGACTTAAACATTAGATCTGTTGTAGCAGTTAGAACTGAATTGATGAGTGTCTGCATGGGGGTGTGTGGGTGTGGGTGTGGGTGTGTGTTATTAGGTTTCCAGGCCTGGGCTACGTCCCCAGCCCAATTTTATTTTTGATTTTGAGACGAGGTTTTGCTAAGTCGGTAAATTGCCTGCGCTGGGCTCAAGCTTGAAATTCTCCTGCCTCAGCCTCCCAGAATGCTGGGATTACAGGCCTGCACCGCCATAGATTATGACATGCTGTTTTCCGTCCTTGGATTTACCAGCTTTGAGTTTGAAATACCATGTGTCACATGGCTCTCTTGGTATAACAGTGGACTATAAGCATCTTTCTTAAGTCACTGACCACCAGTGCCTTTGCAACCGTTCGGATCTTCATCTTGTCTTTTGGCAGCAGAGACTGATTTTAAGTAGGACTGTGCTCAGTGATTTCTTATGTGGTTCTTTTGTGGCTTGGGTAGTACAAGGGGTGTTACCGTACTTCGGCAGCAGGAGGGGGATGGAGGAGTTTAAAAAGAGGTATTTTATAAACCAAGTTTATATAAACTCTGTCGTTTTCTCTGAAAATGGTAGTTGTCCCACTTCCTTCTTCTCACGCCCGTTTTTGGTTGAACTTGTCCATGCTGTGTTTGATTCGCATGCATCTGGCTTCATACTTCCTCATGGGATGTATATTCTTCTCCCTGGATTATATGGGGCAAAGGCAAATAGCTTCTCCATTGCTGCCTGAATACTGCCAGGCACCTTGTCAGCGTTTTGTGCTTTTCAGAGCGTTTGTTTTCTCTCACTGTATTATTTCAGTTGTCTTGAATGCCTGATCTACAGAGACCTGAGTCACTTCCTTCCTGCTTTGAATATAACTAGGCTACTTTAACATGTTGTGTGAACTTCAGCAGCTAGGAATTTGTGCGGCCTTTTCTGCAAAATCCTATGTAAGAGTTTCTATAGAATTAGGGACCCCTTTGGGAATCTGATGATTGCTAAGGCCCTTTCCCCCACAAAATGTACAGTGTTACATAATTTGTGTAAGGTAGGCTGGAGGGGGTTAGACGTTTTTGAAGTACATTTGGGGTGTCCGTGGAGCCTAAATTAAAAACTGGCATGGCAAGGAACACCTAACTCAAGAGAGCAGCTGTTGGAGTATACAATTCATTGTATATTTCAACAAGCAATCACAATAAATTTTCTGGTTTTAAAAGATTTTTTTAAAAAAGCCATGGCATAAAGCATCCAGATGAACTGGAGGAGTTTCACCCAACCACATTCATAAGACTCAATTTTGGTTTTTCTGTGTTGTTAGTATCTTTCTTTTTTTCTTCTTCTTCTTCTTCATTTTTTTTTTTTTTTTTTTTTGGAGACAGGGTCTCGCTCTATAGCCCAGGCTGGTCCTGAGCTCACTACATAGCTCAGGCTAGCGCCTTGGAGTCACAGCAATCCTCCTGCCTCAGCTAGCCTCCCAAGTGCTGGGATTACAGGAGTGCACCACCACACCCAGTTTATGTAGTTCTGGGAATAGAATCCAGGTCCTTGTGCTTGCTAGGCAGGCGCTTTAACTGCTGTGCCGTTCCTCCAGCCCCACGTTAGTATTTTTCTGTTTCAGCACTCCTAGAGGCTGAGGCGGGTGTACCACAAATTCAAGCCCCACTTGAGCAGTTTAGCAATTTAGCAAGATCCTGCCTCCAAATAAAAAAATGGAAATGTGCTGGGAACGTAGCTCAATGTGAAGACCCTGGGCTCGATCCCCAGTACGCATTCCCCCTAAAAATCTTGTGGCACAGTATGTGGTGTTTCATTAAGAACCACACTTAATGTGGTTAAATCCTTGTTTATTTTGGTCCTTTTTAATTTCCCCACAGGACTGGAGGAATAGCACGATGTAAAGTGCTTGCCTAACAAGCACAAATCCTGGAGTTTTATTCCCCAGCACCAGGTAAACTGGTCATGGTGGTGCACACCTCTAATCCTAGCACTTGGAAGTCTGAGGCAGGAGTACTGCTGCGAGTCCAAGGCTAGCCTGGGCTGCATAGTGAATTCAGAACCAACCTGGGCTACAGAGTGAGACCCTGTCTCCAAAAAGAAAAAAAATTTGTCTGGATGACATGTGAAAGCCGCAACTGCTTCTCAGTAGTGATAGCACTGTACCATGCAAAGCAGTGTTGTCATGTACACGTCTAGGGATCTTTCATCTTGGCGTTTTCCATCCTTGATCCTTAGAATACTGTAGTAGTATTGGCGAAGTTATGTTTCACTGGGTTAGTTTGTTTCTCGTGTTTTGTTTTTTGAGTCAGGGTCTCACTCTAGTCTACGATAGTCCTGAACTCACTTTGGAGCTCAGGCTGGCCTTGAGTTCACAGCAATCCTCCTGCCTTAGCCTCTTGAGTCCTGGGAATACAAGCCCGTGCCACCATGCCCAGTTTATGTGATACTGGGGTATTGAACTCAAATCTCATTTTAAATATATTGTACCTTTAAGTTCAATAACCTGCAAACTCTAGTGAAATACAGTTAGTAGTGTATTCATATGAAATGTTTGGTGTTTTAAGTATTTTCAATTAAAAACTTTTTTCCATTGATCATGAATGTTAAGGGACTCTTCAAAATAACTGAACGATACTTACGAAAGATACAACAGCTAGCATTACTAAATACTTAATGCGTGAGAGGTGTTTTACTTACTCTTTGCTTTTTCACCACCTTCAGAGGTGTTAACTGTTCCCACTTGATCCACAGTGAGGAAGTCAAAGAAGTAACTAGCCTGAGATCATTGTGTAAGAAGTGACAGAGTTGGGGATCAAATCATGGGCTGTTCATTCTAGGGGTGAGAAGCTGAGCTAAAGGGTGGTGATTGGAATAGTGAAGTGAGTCAGATGCAGAAGATTAAATATGTTAAATACTGCATGATTTCCCTGATTTGAGAAACCCAGAATATAGTAGGCATCCTATAGAACCAAGAGGGTGTGATTGTGGGAGTTAGGGGGGGTGGAGAGGATGTGGGAGGGCCAAAAATGGGGAGAGGAAGGGATTGCAATATTGATGTGATATATATATATATATACACACACAAAGTAGTCAAGTTTATTGTAAATATTATTGCATATATATATTAATAAAAACAGGGGAAAAAAATAAAACAAATCATGGTCTGTCTCCAGAGCCAACCCACATAGCCACCATATTTTCTAGCTTGTAAAACTTGTCTTGAAGTCCCATAATTTTTCATTATGTAGTTTGAAAAGATTTGAATAAGCTATTAGAAATGATATAGTATATATGCATTTTAGAGATTTTTGTAGACATTGAGGATTTTTTTTTTTTTGAAACAGTGTCTCGCTCTGCAGCCCAGCTGGTCCTGAACTCACCTGGGAGCCCAAGGCTGGTCTTGGACTCACAGCAATTTTTCTATCTCAGCCTCCAGAGTGCTGGGATTACAGGCACGCACCACCATGCCCGACTTATGTGGTGCTGGAGAATTGAACTCGGGTACTTAGTGCCTGACTTAGTGCTTGCTAGGCAGGTGCTTTAAACCCTGAGCCATTCCTCCAGGCCCCCTCCTTTTTTTTTGAGACAGAGTCTCGTTCTGTAGTCCAGGTTGGTCCTGAGCTCACTGTGTAGCCCGGACTGGCCTCAGACTCATAGCATTCCTCCTTTCTCAGCCTCCCAAGTGCTGAGATTACAGGTGTACACTACCACACCTGGCTTAGAAAATCCATTTTATTTGGGGTTTCTAAGTGCTTGTTTTACTTACCCAGATCTATCCTGCTTTCCCAGTGCAAGTCATTCCTTGTTTGAAGGGATGTCTAAGGAAGCTCTGTAGAATTTCAAAGGGAAAGAATTATGCATACACCAAAAAAAATCACTCATTCTCTTTTAATCTTTGCCTTTGTGAAGCAACTTCTTTTCATATCAGTTGCAAGACTAAAGTGTAGTTTGTTAAAACAACTAATGAGAGGCTGAAGGAACAGCTGAGCAGTTCAAGCACTTCCCTAGCAAGCCCAGTGCCCTGTGTTTATTCCCCAGCACCACATAACTGGGTGTGGTGGTGCACACCTGTAATCCCTGCACTAGGGATTTTGGGGTGGAAGGGAGCCTGAAGTAGGAGGATTGCAACAAGTCCAAGGCCTACATAGTGAGTTCGGAATCGGTCTGGACTACGGAGTGAGACCTTGTCTCAAAAAAAAAAAAAGCAAAAACCTGCAAATGGATATCCTGAATGTTGTAGAACACTTTCTAGTGGAGGAGGCTCAATTCCTTAACCTTGAGAACTATAATATCTGAGCAAGTTATGGTTCTGCCTTTCACAACTTTCTGTTAGCATTCTATATTTACTGTGTTAAAATTCCTGAGATAAACAACTTGGAGAATAGTATATTTTGACTCACAGTTTCAGAAGTTTCAGTTCACGGTTATTCAGTTCCTTAGGCAAGGCAGAAACACTGTGGCAGAAAGGTGTAGTGGAGGAGAGCTTACCTCTAGCAACTGAGAAGCACAGAAGGAAGAGCCAGGGCGGAAGGGCCAAACCCAAATGCAATCCCCAAAATCCCATTCTCCATGCCGCACTCCCTTCAGCTATGTCCTCCTGTTTCCATCACCGCCCAATCATGCCTTCAAGTTATGATCTCATCAGTAGATTATGCCTGAGGAAGTTAAAGCCCTCATGATCCAGTCACTCCTTTAGGCCCCACCTCATTGGAGGACACTTCATATTTAAACCATAATATATACAGATATATTGATTTATGCTAATGGTTAGGGCAGCAGTCATTTTATTTACCTAATATTCAGTGATAATTCATTATTAAAATTAGATGATCTTATTGTTTGTGGAGATGGATTTGAAATGACCCATCTGTCCTCAGTTTGCTTAACTTAGTGGAATGAAAGAGCATGCATCAGGGTGGATAAGGTCTACAGAACTAGAGAAGGTGATGCTTATTTGGGTTAGTTTCAGGTGTTCCTCATCAGCCAGGTAGGCGGTGTTAACGCACCACCACCACCAGCATTGATGAGCATTCTTGTGTTTTTAGTAAACAACAAAAATGTCTTGCGTTTCTGAAAAACTAAACCACAGTCATCTTTGCTACTCTGCAACGTAACAACCAAGTAGTATTTTTGCCACTGACATTTCATTCTCGTTCCAGATCCTTCCTGGGCATCGGTAAATAGGGGAACATTTATTTGTGATGAGTGTTGCAGTGTCCATCGAAGTCTAGGGCGCCATATCTCCCAAGTGAGGCATCTTAAACAGACACCATGGCCTCCAACACTTCTTCAGGTAAAGGATAAAAATTCTTCTCATGGTTTTAATTTAGGTTTTAGGGCTCATTGTTTTATCCAGTATAATTTTTTCTAGTACACTTTTTAAGTTTTAGAAAATGTGTGGATCATAAATAAATTGATGTGCTATACCTATCAATTTTGTGTATAGTATGAGTGTTATTCTGTACTAAATACAGGACTTAAGATTTTTTTCTTTCCTCACAATAAATGTTGTTCCACAAGTTCAGTTATATATAAATAGCTTTATAGAGAAAGAAATTAATTTTTTCACAGTATTAAAGATCCAACCCAGAGCTTTCTTTACTCTGAGCTACATCCTAAGCTCATTATTTTATTTTTTTTTCCCAAACCCGTTTTTTAGCTCTAATTTTTTTTTTTTTTTTTTTTTTTTTTTTTTTTGAGACAGGGTCTCATCCTGTAGCCCAGGCTGGTCCTGAACTCACTATGGACCCAGCCTGGCCTTGGATTCAAGGCAGTCCTTCTGCCTCAGCCTCCCAAGTGCTGGGACGATAGGTGTGTGCCACCACACCCGGCTTAGATGCTGGGGAATTGAACTTGGGTACTTAGCACTTGGCATAGTGCTTGCTAGGCAAATGCTTTAACCGCTGAGCCATTTCTCCAGCCCTAGTTCTAATTTTTTTAAGACAGGGTCTTACTTTATAGTCCAACCTGGTGCTGATGTCATTATATTATATAGCCCAGGCTGGCCTCACACTCACGGCAGGCCTCTAGCCTAGGCCTCCTGAGTGCTGGTATTACAGGCGAGCACCACCACATCCAGCTTATGTGGTGCTGGGGAATTGAATCCAGGACCTTGCTCTTGCTAGACAAGCACGTAGTTCTAATTTTGAGATAGGGTTTCAGTGAGTCACTGAGTTTGTCATGTTGAGCTCAAACTTGTGATTCTCCTGTCATAGCCTTACAAAGTGCTAGGATTACAAGTCACCAGGCTCACCTCTAAAATTTTGTAATTATATCTCACTGCTAACTTGTTAATAGAATTGGTTTTAGGTAGTTCATCTGTTCCACATACTGTAATGAGTATTTCCAGAAGCTAATGTCTAAGAAACTTCATTAATGTACTTATTCTTGAATACTGTTAGTATTTTTAGAACTTTCCCACCCCCTTCTGTTTTGGTAGAAGCATGGACTAGGATTCTTTAGAAATTTCTGAAATACCTGACTCAAGTTTCCTTAAAATTCTTGTTACTTCAGATGTAGTAGTGTACACCTGTGATCCCAGTTTCTGGGAAGGCTGAGGCAGGAGGATTGTAAGTTTGAACCCAGCCTGGACAATGTAGTAAGGTCCTGTCTCAAAATAAAAATAAAAAAAGCTAAGGATGTAGCTCAGTGGTAGTACTCCTAGAGAGCATGGGTTCAGTTCCTAGTTCTGTAGAACAAACTCACTCGCTAGTCAAGTTAGTGTGATTGCATGCCTAACACTCTGCTCTTTCTGTCTTATCTGGAGTTTGATGTCATGTTACGTTTAATTTTATTTGGGGTACATGTTCTTCAAGTTCTCTTGGGGGTCTTAAGGGATAACAGGATCAAGGGTATGTTTTACCTTTGTTTTTCTTGAGTACACACTTTACTAAGTCTCTGCTAGCTGCATAGCTTGCCTCTTAAATTTGTCTACATGAACCAAGCGACTAATAGATGGGTTTTTGGATCTCTGATGTGAAAATATCTTCATGAATGTAAAAAGCAGTTGGGGCCATTGTGGGAGTCATGCTTTGAAGTGAATTTGGGACATGTGATTTGTCGATAACTTTTGTTTAAAAGTTTCCAATAGCCCATTCTCTTTTGAAAGGGTGTGTACTGCTGCAGATCTATCTATGTTCACAAAGCCAGGCTATGTAATAGAATCTGAATTAAGTCCAGAGATGAGTAGTATATGGTACCAGGTTTTACCCTAAAGCCGGAATTCCCAAATTATGGAACAAAGCCGTCAGTGATATTTCAGGCAGTTATAAGCAGTACTCCAGGTTTTTTGTTTGTTTATTTCTTTTTTTGTGGTACTGAGGATCAAGCCCAAGGCCTTCACACTGAGCTTTTCCATTTTTATTTTTTTATTTTGAAATAGGGTTTTGCCAAGTCATTAGGTTGCCAGGTTTGATTTGAGTTTGTGACCCTTTTGCCTCAGCCTCCCAGAGTGGTGGCATTATAGGCCTGTGCCACTGGGCCCAGCTAATGATTTTGGTTTTTGTTGTTGTTGTTTTGTTTTTGAGACAGGGTCTCACTCAGTAGTCCAGATTGGCCCTGAGCTCACTATGTAGCCCAGCCTGGCCTTGAACTCATGGCAGTCCTCCTGCCTCAGCCTCCTGAGTACTGGGATTACAGGTGTATACCACCACAGTTGGCTAATCTTTATGTGGTACTGAGGAATTAAATCCAGGGTCTTGTCTTTGCTAGGTAAGCACTTTAATTACTGAGTCATGCTCCCAGCCCTGATGGTTATATTCATGTGTATAAGAAAACTTTAATAAATCATAATTTTTTGTGATTTATGACTTTTCAAAGTTTTATCATTTAAATTTTATTTTTGAAATATGAAAAATTTAAAAAACTAAGAAAATAATTTTTCAAACTGTAATTATTAATAAAAATTTTAGAAAATGAATAGATCAAAGAAAGATGTTGAGCACATGACACAGTACCTGAGTAAAATAGTATTTGTTCAGGCTTGAGAAACACTGCTAAACCGTCGAAGTTATTCTTTCGTTACGTAAGTAGAGTATCATCCAACTCAGGGATTTAGCTTTCCCACTGGTCAAAATTCCATTTTGTATACAGATTCCATTTGCTCATTCTAAAAGCAGAAAGCAGTGATAGGAGTGATGTCCTAAACATGTTGGTATTTGTAAGGGGGCTTGTTTTCACAATACTGTCACTATTTGTGGTAAGAGTGTAAAGTATGATTTCATACTGCTTGGTTTTAGATGGTTGAGACCTTGTCTAACAATGGTGCTAATTCTATTTGGGAGCATTCTCTGCTGGACCCTGCCTCTATGATAAGTGGAAGACGTAAAGCGAATCCACAGGATAAACTGCAGTGAGTGGAATGTTTATAAATACTTTTTTCTTTTTAAATAATGAGGAGGGCCCCCACCGAAAGGAGCTCGGCTGTTTTGATCAGCTGCTGCAAGGGCAGCACAGAAGGTGGTACCCCATTGTACATCGGCTCCTTTGCTGGTAGGAATTCAGACAGAGACAGGCAGGACATCTCTTTTTCATAGCTACCAGACAGGAGCTAGTGATTTTTCCAGGTGGTGACCAGGCTTAGAGGCTGTACATGTGATCAGATTTAAATTCGGGCACGCAAACAAGAGATGGTCACACCAGAAGCTCAGTTCTGGGCACCAGTCTGCCTGATACTGCACCTGTAAGATGGGGCTAAACACAGCTTCTTCCCAAGGTTGTGGTCAATTAAGAAAATTACATAGAGGAGAAAGATACTATAAAAAGCAGATATTTTGCTGCCCTAGCCATTATAATGACTAATGTATGTTTTCAGACTTCAGGTCTTAAACACTACTGAAACTTACTCAGCATTGTTCGTTTTATTCTCAGGTGGAGGATGTGGGTCACTTCCTCTTCTTTTTTACAGTCCAGAGAATGGGGAATGTTCTCTCTGAACTGCAAGTGAACTGTTTTCTTTCTTGTTTTCAAACCAGTCCCACTAAAGAAGAATTCATCAGAGCCAAGTATCAGATGTTAGCATTTGTCCATCGCTTGCCCTGCCGGGATGATGACAGTGTCACTGCCAAAGATCTTAGCAAGGTGGGTCACGCCTTTTAAAATCTCTAGAGTTAGATGAAACCATGTGTTGTTTTATGTGGAGAAAGAAAAAAGAATTTAGGTAAAGAAAAACAAGGGCAGGCAATGTGGCCCAGTGGTCAAGCCCTTCAGGTAGCTTGTGTCAAGACCCAGGTTTAATCAGCATCACTGAAAAAAGGTAAAAAAAGAGAATACCTTGGTTTTTTATACCAAATGATTGATAACAGCTTTCTTTTTCAATCCATTTCATCTTTAATCTTAATTCTGATGCTGCCCATTTATCCTAATGGAGGTCGAGAGCAGAAAGGAAAGCTACAAACAGTTTGAATTTTTCTGATATGGTTTTTAAATTATATGACTTTGAAATAGTAGTTGTCTCAATATATTTCTGGAAAGGACTAGAAAGTTTGCAGGACAATAGTTTTGAATAAGATGAAAATATAGCATAAGAAAAGAGCTAAGTTCAGTTTTCCAGGTTGCGTAGTAAGCAAGATCTTGAGAAGGCTGGTCACTCTTCATAGCCATAGTTCCCCTGTAAGTAAAACAGGCCTGGCCCACCATGTGAATCAAGAGGCTTTACCATTACTGAGCCAAATAAAGTTTATATGTTGGGGCTGGAGGAAGAGCAGAGCAATTAGAGTGCTTGCCTAGCAAGCACCAGGCTCTGAGTTCAAATCCTCAGCACCACATAAGCTGGTCATGATCATGCATGCCTGTAATCCCAGCACTAGGGAGGCCGAGGCGGGAGAATTGCTGTGAGTTTGAGTCCGGCCTGGGCTACAGAGTGAGACCGTGTCCCAGGGGAAAAAAAAGATCATGTTACTAATGTGACATATGTTAAATCAGGCTGTCAGCTGCTCTAGTATGCCATTCCTGACAAGTTTAACAAATGCTCTTTCTTTCTTTGTATGTTTTTTAGCAACTCCATTCAAGTGTGAGAACAGGGAATCTTGAAACCTGTCTGAGACTGTTATCTTTAGGAGCTCAAGCCAATTTCTTTCATCCTGTAAGAAAACCTGAATTAATTCTGATATTAAATAGAAACTGAGTTGTGCTCATGAAACCTTTATTTAATTTGCTTTTTGATATACTTTTTGTTAATGTTTCTTAGGAAAAAGGAAACACACCACTCCATGTTGCCTCCAAAGCAGGACAGATTTTACAAGCTGAGTTATTGGCTGTATATGGAGCGGATCCAGGCACACAAGATTCTAGTGGGAAAACTCCTGTTGATTATGCAAGGTAAGAGACTGAGATCTTTTGCCTCCTCCTTCAGGGCTGGGGGTGATTCATTGTTAGGTAGGCAAGTTGTGTGTGATTCATGTTTGACCCCTTTTAAGATCTGCATTCTGTTATTTTCAAATGAAGATATTTCAAATACATGTTAGCTCAGTCTGACAAAATCAGGGAAGGAGCTGGAGGAATGGCACAGTAGTTAAAGGGCTCATGAAGGGCGCTCAAGGCCCTGAGTTCGATTCCCAGCACAACATAAAGCCAGGTGTGGTATTGCATGCCTATAATCCCAATACTGAAGAGGCTGAGGCAGTGGGATTTTCATGAGTCCACGGCCAGCCTGGGCTACATAGGGAGGTCAGAACCAGCCTGGACTAGAGAACGAGACTTTGTCTCAAAAATAACTAAATAATATAAAAATGGGTAGTTGGCCTTATTAGGCATGTGTGAAGTTTCTTTGTTGTGGCTGATACCATTGGGAAATTTCTTCACCTGGTCTTTGAAAAATGGATTAGGAGGAACTAAAGTGTATGCATGTGGGGGGAAAGGGAGAGTCAAGATCGGGAGGTCAGGTGGCTGGAGGAATGGCTCAGCAGTTAAAGCGCTTGCTTAGCAAGTGCTAAGTTAAGTGCTAGGTACCAGAGTTCGATTCCCCAGCACCACATAAGTTGGGCGTGGTGGCACACACCTGTATTCCCAGCACTTGGGAGGCTGAGGCAGGAGGATTGTAGTGAGTCCAAGGCCAGCCTGGGCTCCATAGTGAGTTCAGGACCAGCCTGGACTACAGAGCGAGACCCTGTCTCAAAAAAAAAAAAAAAAAAAAAAAAAGATTGGGAGGTCAGGACGGACACTGCGTGTGGAGTGCAGGAACCAGACAGGATGGAGCTGAGGATGTCTGAGAAGGACAGCAGCATTGTTCAGCATTTCCCTGGGTCTAAGTCTACACTAACCCCATGGTGCGTCATTGTCCCATACACCGCTAGAAAGGAATGTCAGTTAAATTATCATATACTGACAGTTGTGATTCCACAGATGTGTTTAAAAGATGTGCACATTAAAAATCAATATTTGTGCAACAGTTTTTGAAATTGAATATAAAGAGGTGAAAATAGCTATAGGTAGGAAATCTGCATTAGGTTGTTCTGGCTTTCCCTGAATTGAAGCTCCTAGAGTAGTTTCTAAACTGACTCAGAGGCAGGCTGGCTGCACTATAATCACAGGTATGTCTAATCCCTGGCTCGCCTTTTTTTTCCCTTGATTTTTAAAAATGCTGGGCTGGAGGAATGGCCCAGCAGTTAAAGTGCTTGCCTAGCAAGCGCTAAGTACCCTAGTTCGATTCCCCAGCACCACATAAGCTGGCCGTGGTGGCGCACGCCTTTAATCCCAGCACTCAGGAGGCTGAGACAGGAGGATTGCCTTGAGTCCAAGGCCAGCCTGAGCTCCAAAGTGAGTTCAGGACCAGCCTGGACCAGAGTGAGACCCTGTCCCCCCCCAAAAAAAAATGCTGTAATGAAGGAAAAAATATATTTATTTATTCTGAGACAGGGTCTCACTCTATATTCCAGGCTGATCTTGAACTTTATGTAGCCTATGCTGGCCTCAAACTCACGGCAATCTTCCTGTCTCATCCTTCTGAGTGCTGGGATTACAGGTGTGTGTGCCTCTACGCCCACTTAATTTTGATGTGGTACTAGGAAATCAAACCTAGGACCTTGCTAGGCAAATGCTCTACTAACCAGTGAACTATATGTCCCCAGCCCCATGAAAATTTTATATTTTATTTTTTATTTTTGAGATGGGGTCTCACTGTCTGGCCTGAACTCACAGGTATAGCCCATGCTGGCCTTAGACTCAGGACATTCTGCTGGCCACAGTCTCCTGAGTGCTGGGATTACAGGCATGTGACGCCATGCCCAGTTTTATATGGTGCTAGGGAATCAAACTCATGGCCTTGCATTTGCAAGGCAAGCACTTTAACTGCTGTGCCATTCTTCCAGCTACATGAAAAAATTTTTAAAGGAAGTTTTAGTACTTACATATGTTAATTTGCTGTATTATATGCTTTGTATGTGGTCCAAGACTGTCTCTTTACTCAAAAAAATAAAGGCAAAAAGATGAAGGGCCACAGATTGGACATGCTGACTAAGCCACTAAGGGAAAGACCTGCTTCAAAAAACGGTGCTTAGGTCCATCCTGTTGTTACTGATTCACAGTTCTGAGGGTAAGGGCTGCATATTATGTATTTCTGGAAACACCACAGTTAACTTTTGTAAACTTCTACCTTCACTTTATTTTTTTACTTCATAAGACAAAGTTATTTCTCCTAAGTCTGAATTCCTTGTTAAGTATTCTATTCTGTAATAAAAGAAAGAAAGAGGATAGTTCAGATGGAGAAAACAGTTTATGAAGTTGAGACTCAATGTCGATCTTGATAATCGACCTACACAGAAGGGCTGATTATTCTCAGGCACTTGGTAAACTGCTTGAGTGTCTCAGGGGATGTCTTCAGACTTTATGCTCTAAAGCCAGTGACTCATGAGTGACATGAATGGTACTTTGTTCTCTTGATAGGCAAGGAGGGCACCACGAGCTGGCAGAACGCCTTGTAGAAATACAGTATGAGCTGACTGACAGACTGGCCTTCTATCTCTGTGGCAGGAAACCAGGTGAGTGGAAGGATCAGGACCTGGCCATACCTGCAGTCTGGAAGGGTCTGGAAAAACAAGTTGGGACACTATTTCTTAGGACCTCTTCAGCTTTAACATAGCCTTGAGAAAATTTTGAACAAGGATTTTTACCCTGAAAAGATTGCTTTTTACTTATGTATAAATCATGTAAAATTGATCAAATTTTAAAATTTTAGATATAAAAACTTTATTTAGGTCTAGAGAGGAGGTGAATCAGAGCATACTTGAACCAAAGCTGAATGTGTGCCACAGTTCTGAGTCCTGGGACTAGCAATGGGAGAGCAAAGCAGTAATTTCTCCACTTACTTGAAGAGTATTCTTTTCACCCAAGGATAGAAAAAAGTCCACGACATACATTATACACATGTATTGAAATACTCCATTGTACCATATGAATATGTGTAATCATATGTGTCAGTTAAAGAAAAACTTACAAAAGCTAAAAATACATTCTCTAAATTTAAGATTTGCTAGAAAGTTACTCAGTATTTGAGAGTACATTGTATTGATAAAAATATAAACACATGGATCGGTAAAACAATATAGAGAATCCAAAAATAATAGCCATTGGGCTATTAGTTTGTTGTTGTTTTTGACCCTGGAACTTGAACTCAGTGCCTTTGCACTGAGCTCTATTACTGGCCTTTGTTTTTGTTTTTTTGGGATGAAGCAGAGTCTCACTAAGTTGCTATATTGCCCAAACTGGCCAAGAATCTTTGATCCTTCTGCCTCAAGCCACTCAAAGTACTGGGATTACAGGTATGCATCACCATGGCCCAGTCAAGAACTCAGTAATAGATCTACATAAACATGTTTAATTAATTTTCCCACTATTTTTGTTAATATACATGTGTAATACATAGTGTTTACAATGAATTTGGGTGATTCGTGCACATATGTATCATATCAACTTCACAGTCCCTTCCTGTTTTTGACCCTCCCACTCCCCCTCTATCCCTTCCTTCAATCCTGTCTATCACTTCATGTGGTTCTATAGAATGTCTGTGTTTTCCATTTTTCCAAGTCAGAGAAACTACACAGTACTTAACATATTAATCTTCCACACCTAAATCATTTCACTTAAGTCACCACTGTAACTCAGCTTCCTATTCCGCGAATGGGTTGCAGTAGTTAAATCATGATGCCTCTTCTCTGAATCCAACCAATCCCTTTATTGGGATATTTACCAAAAGTTTTTTTTTCTATATTTTGCTCTATCTTTGTTGCTATTCTTAAACCTGGCCTTACCCACCAGTTCACATTAGAAAATAACTACAAGCATGTAGTTCAAAAGACTACTAAATTTGGGAAAGAAGAAAAAAAAGTTAAATTTCAAATGCCTTAGCTGAATACTGGAAGGTACATATTTGTACATTCACAGGGTTATCTTTCCATCAGTCAGTTTTCTTAGGACAAACTTTCATGAGTGACCTAGTAAGTGAATTGCTACAATAAAACAAAGTTAGAACTCTATCACATTGCTACATTAAATGAACTTAAATCTATACCACATAAATATACTTAAAGTAACAGATATGAAGGCAAATTTAGTTATTTCAGAATTTTTGTTTTGTTTTGTTTAGACAGGGTCTCGCTCTGTAGTCCAGGTGGTCCTGAACTCACTGTGGAGCCCAGGCTGTCCTTGGACTCAAGGCAATCCTCCTGCCTCAGCCTCCCAAGTGCTGGGATTACAGTGCTGAGATTACAGGTGTGCGCCACCATGCCCCGTGCCACCACGCCCAGCTTATGTGGTGCTGGGGATTTGAACTTGGGTACTTAGCACTTGTCTTAGTGCTTACAAAGCAGGCACTTTAACCGCTGAGTCATTCCTCCAGCCCCTATTTCAGAATTTTTTAACTTTCATAACTAGCTTACTCACATTTCACTGATTACTAACATTCTGCTCAATTTGGTTTATAATTTTATCTGTCTATCCATCCATATATTCGTGCATTTGTATTCTTAAGAGATTTTATGTCACTTCCCCATGTTGCATTATTAATTAGAAATTATTCTATTTTGCACACTACTATGCTATTACTAATAATGTTGTGGGGAGATTTCACAGATTTTATAGAAGAACTGGTACTGTTTTAAAAGTATATCAATCAGATGATTTAATTACCATTCTTTTTTTTTTATTACATTTTCCCTTTAGATGTTACCTTTCCGCCAAGCTGTTTTCCTGCTGCTTATATTTCCACCTCTCAAAGGGGATAAACTCACATCAAACATCAAAAAAATGAGTTGCTTCATTCAACAAGCTAAAGACTTTATCACTTTGCTACATTAAATGGACTTAAATCTGTATCACATAAGTATGCTACAGTTAAAGCAATAGATAAATAGCCATGCTCAGTTATTTCAGATTTTTTTGACTTTCATACATTGATTACTCATATTTCACTAATAATTAACATTTTGCCCTATTTGGTTTTTCCTTTTACCCATCAGTCCGTCCCTAATTTCATGTATAGCCTTTTTTCTCAGCTCATTCCTCTAGCTGTTGTCAGTTTTTCTCTGGGGTCATTGGTGTCACTGGCCTCCCTTTCACTTTCTAAATTTCCTTTAAGTATTATCTGCAGTACTGGCTCAGTGGTTGTAAATTCCTCTAAGCTTTCTATATCATGGAAAGTTTTAATTTCTCCCTTTAAATTAAAAGATAATTTTGCTGGATATAGCAGTCTTGGTTGGCATGTGTGTTCTTTTAGTGCTTGGATGACATTGCTCCGTGATCTCCTGGCTTTTAGAGTGTGGATTGAGAAGTCTGCAGTTTTCCTGATGGGCTTATCTTTGTAGGTCACCTTCTGTTTTTCTTTTACTGCTTTCAGTGTTTTCTTTTTGTGTTAGCTTTCTAGTATTTTAATTATGATGTGTTGTGATGAGGATCTCTTCTGATCAAAGTTGTTGGGTGTTCTATATGCCTGCCATAGTTCCATGTTTATTTCTTTTCTTAGATTTGGGAAATTTTCTTCCATAATTTCATTAAACATGCCCATTAAGACTTTTGTTTTGTCCTCAGTCTTCTCCTGGACTCCCATAATTGTGAGGTTGTTTCTCTTTGAATCGTCTATCAGCCATTGTAATGATTCACTTTTTTTCTTATTTACTTTTTGCTCTTCATGGCCTGTATGTTGCAGCTCAGTCACTTTATTTTCTAGGTCTGACATTCTATTCTGAAGATGTTTAATGTGGTTGCTTATTATTTCCAGTGTGTTTTTCACTTCCTGAATATCTGCATTTAACTTTTTTATATCTCTGTTGTGTTATTCTCTAATTTCTTGTATCGCCTTCATTATCTTCTGGTATATGTCTTCCATGTTCTCCTCTTTTTGCTTTTCAAGTCTTGCTTTTAGCTTAGCTATGTGTTGGTGTAGCTCTTGCGCTGTCTGTTTTATTTCCTGCTTTAATTCCTGCTTTAATTCAATGAATATCTGGGCCCAGAAGTTGCCATTTTCATATTTGGATTCTGCAATTTCAGTATCCCAGGTATCATCTTCTGGGTTGTCAGGTCTTTTTGTAGGAGATTTGTTACCACGTTTCCCCGTGGTTCTGCTATCTCTGGCTGTCTCTGGTGCACAGGAAAGAAGGGTTTGGTGAAGGCCCAGTCCTAGATGCCTCTGGAATCCTCTGGCCCAAGGGACAGGCAGGGCGATGGAATTCCAGGTCCTAGATGCCTCTGGAAGCCTCTGGAAGCCTCTGGCTCACGGGATGGACAGGCGATGGACTTCCTGTTCCTGGATGTCCCTGGCGTGCAGGGCAGGAGTGACCCGAAGCCTCTGGCTCGTGCCAGAGAAACGGCGATGATTCCCCTTTTGAAGTGTCTTGTTCCACCCAGTCCTCTCAGCAAAGCTGTCTGTCCTGGCTTCCCTCCCCCACAGCAGGGCTCTCTGCCCTCAGAGCAGAGGCACCCCTGAGCCATTCACGGAATCAGCAGCCTTTTCCCCTCTTTTTTCCTCTCTGCCACTTGTGCCAGTTTCTTCCTAGGCACTGTTAAAGGGTGACCCCAAAGCCCTGATGTGCTCTCTGAGATTTCTTTTACCCTAAAGGGTTCAGTCTTAGGCTTTTTTTTTTTTTCTTTTTAAAATGGCTCCTGCTTACGTCACTGCCTGTGATGGCTGCTGAGCCCTGTTTCTGATCTAGGATCCCCGGGGCCTTCCTTTTCTAGGGAGAGCGCACATTGAGTTCGTAGTACACACTACCCGTGGGTTGGTTTTTTGGAGGCTGAGGCCACCAGCTGTTGACAGTTCTCACTTCTCCGGATCCGTGCTGACCTCAGGCTGAGGTTCTGGCTCCAGACTTTCCTCCATCTGTGATCTGTAGATGCCAGCAGCTCAGGACTGCGCTGAATCAGCTGTTTTATTCCTCCTCTTCCGATGTGACTTCAGGATTTCTTAACCTCCCGCAGCCTCCTGTCCATTGTTGGGGTGCTCCATCTTCTCCCAGCTCTGTCAGATTACCCGGGCCCATGTGAGCTTTCCTCCATCTGCAGCTGCCTGCGGCTCCAGCTGTTTGCAGCTGGCCTGGGGTGGCTTCCTGGGCTGCTGGGATTTTTTTTCTCTCTGCTTTCGATGATCCTTTGGAATTTCTGACCTTCCTCTGGTCTTCTTTCAGTTGTTGGGGGTGCTCCTCTCTTTCCTAGGTACACTGAACATACTTTTTCTAACTAAATTCTCGACTTTTTAAGTGGGTCGATGAGGAGACATTAGTTCAGCGCTGTTACTCAGCAACATCTTGACCGGAAGTCCTGTTTAATTAATTTTTGACAGAGTTCTAAAAGTGACTCAAGGGAAGTAGTGTGTGCTATTGGGACAACAGATGGGACAACTGGACATCCACATGCAGGAGAATGACCTTCCACACAAACCTTATAAAGATGAATTCAAACTGAATCATAGATATCAATGAAAAATCTAAACCTCTAAAACTTCTTATAGAAAACACAGGAGAAAACCCTTTGTGATTTTGAGTTAAGGTTCTTATTCGTGATACCAAAAGCATAATCCATTAAAGGAAATACTTGGTAAGTTTTACTTATCAAAATTGAAACCTTATACTCTGAGAAAATTTTGGTTGAAAGGATGAAATGACAAGCCTTAGTCTGGGAGAAAGTGTTTAAAAATCATGTATTTAATAAGGAAATGTATCTAGAATAGTTAAAGGACTCTTAAAACTCAATAATAATAAAACAACCCAATTAAAACTTAGAGCCACATATAATAGCATATAACTATGGTCCCGGCACTTGGAAGGCTGAGAGCCTGAAGTACTACTTGAACCCAAGAGTTTGAAACAAGCCTGGGCAACATAGTGAAACCTAACCTCAAGAAAAAGAAAACACTTGGGTAAAGACAGTGTGTAGATGGCAAAAACAAACAGAAAACCTTTAAGCACATGAAGACAAGCTCAGCATTATTCTTAGCCAGTAGAGAAATGCAAATTAAAACTACAATGAAGCCAGGCCCAGTGAAACAGGTCTGTAATCACCCAGCACTCTGGGACGCTGAGATAGGAGGATTGGTAGTTCAAGCCCAAGTGAGACCCTACACAGTGGTTAAAGCTCTTGTCTTGCAAGTTGAGTTGAGTCCCCAGCACCACATAAGGCTGGGTGTGGTGTCACATGCCTGTAATCCCAGCACTTGGAGGCTGAGACAGGCAGAATATTTTTCTGTCCAAGGCCAGCCTGGGCTACAGAGAGAGACCCCATCTTAAACAAAGGAACAAGAAAAGGGCCAGGGATGTAGCTCAGTGAAAGAGCTTGTGTTCAATTCCTAGTACCTTAAAAAACATCCAAATACACAATAGGAAACCACAGCATACTACTAGAATGACCTAAAAAAAAAAAAAACCCTAACAATACAAATGCTGGGAAAGACACAGTGCTGTGGGGATTGAAGGTTAAAACACTTGCCAGCAAGTGCTAAGTCAAGTGCTAAGTTCCAGGTTTGATTCCCCAGTACCACATAAACTGATCGTGGTGGTGAACACCTGTAATCCCAGCACTCGTGAGGCTGAGACAGGAGGATTTCCTTGAAAAAAAGACACAGTGCTATTCAGAATACACAATGATGGCCTACTTAGAACAAGTATAATAGTTTATTAAATATACATTTACTATATAATCCAGCAGTCCCACTCTTAGGGATTTACCTAAGAGAAATACATGCATGTTTATGTGCAAACATACACAGGTGCTTTAAATAATATCTGGAATGTGGATCACTGCCCTCCCTAAGCTAGGTTACCATGAATCTTTCTTTGAATTTGCAAACACCACCTATTCAATTCCTGTTTTCTACTAGTTAATTTGAGCAAGCCACCAGAGTTCAATGTAACTCCAACATCCAACACATTGAGTGTTTTAGTTACATTATCATTGCTGTGACAAAATACCCAACATCCACACTTTAAGGGAGGAAAGATTTATTTAGCTCACAGTTTCAGAAGGTCTCTCGTAGTCCATTTATGGGGCAGTGGGCAAGGTATGGGCACATGGCCAACACAGATACTGGAGAGCTGCTCACCAAACAGAAGCCAAGTGAGTCTGGACAACCGGACAAGGCTAGTCTTCCCAGGAAGAATCTGAACAATTTTTTTTTCTTCCACCCTTTGATTATTTCAAGCTGCCTGTTGGGCTATTCCCACCCCCTGGGGGCCCTCCCATACTTTCTGGCTCACAAGTCAGTAACAAACACCTGAAATCTCTGTTCTAGGTGACTCCAGTCACAGCAAGTTGACACAGTCTTTCCAGGTCAAACTCCAAGCATCTGCCCCTTTCAGCCAGGCCCTACCTCCCAATAACACAGTTCCAAATTTGTGAAGCTTTTGGGAGAGCAGTCAGATCCAAACCATAGCAGTGAATGAACAGAGGTGTTCTCGGATACATTCTTCGTGACTGGTGACAATTGGTCATCATAAGAATTGGGAGCACAGCTCTTCTACTAGGTGATATCTGTACCAGAAGAAAATGAGGATATGGTCCTTGATACTGCTCAGGCCTTCAAGAATTCATCGCCAATCTTAACCAGTTTTGTTGATCTACACAGTTTACAATTATGGAAAATGACAATGGCACAACTAAATTGAGAAAATCTTGGTGGTATCTCTTTACATAGGTGATTAGTATTTATAAGAACAACACTCTGGTTTCTGTTTCAGATCACAAAAATGGACAGCACTTTATAATACCTCAGATGGCAGACAGGTAAGACGAGTAAGATACCAATCAATTTTATCAGCCTCCAGTATTTCTGTGGTTGTATATTGTTTAAGTGTATTATAGTTTGTGTTTAACAAAGCCCATACATTTTTCTCTTTTATGCCTGTACAATGTGGAAATAAGACGGCTGTAAGTAAACCATCATCTGAATTTATCTATAAAATAATTCTGTATCATAAAACATTGTGTTGTTGATCTGTAGCAGGGGTTGGCAGGTTTCTCTGTGTGAGGGCCAGATGATGAGGATTCTCATTTTTGTTGCTATACAACCTCTGTCACGACTGCCTGCCTCTGCTGTGGTAGATGAATCATCCGTGACTTTATGTATCCGAATGGGCGTATTTGTTCCATTACAGTTTTATTTAGGAACACCTGAACTTGAATTTTACATACTTTTTACATGTATGGAATACTTTTCCTTCTCGTTTGCAAATCAAATCTAGAAATAATTTTTAATTCATTGACTGAACAAAAATAAGGCCATGATTTGCCAGCCTCTGATCTGTGAAAATAGATAAGTTTTTGCTGCAGGAATAAACCTTAAGCTCTATTTAGCTTCATGACCTTAAACTAATATTGTCAAGAGTTTATGAAATGATTAACTGCTATTCTGGATGTAATTTGTTCTTGTTTTTTTATATATTCCCTTTTCATATTTTCTTCTGTCTTGCTTTTTTTTGGGGGGGTGCTGGGGATGGAGCCCAGGGTTGTCTCATGCATGCTAGGCAAGTGCTCTACCAGTGAGTCACATTCCCATGATTTTTTAAAATTACTTTTAAAAATCCTGACTCCTTGCATTAAGGTCATGGAGCTTGACCTGGTGGTAATTTTTTGTTTAGTTGTTGAGGGGTACTTTTTATTTTATATGACAGCTCTATTTCTAGAGTCAGTTTGCCTAAATTGTTCGTTTCCTCACCGTGTCTCTCAGGCTGTAGAGTGCTTGGTACAGATAATATTGGTGAACTGTAGTTAAAATCTTCGTCGTGGGTATCTTCATCTTCTGCAGAGCTCACAAACATGAACATGATACTATTGATTTGCTTATTCATTTTTTACGTTTTCTTAGCAGCCTGGATTTGTCTGAATTGGCAAAAGCTGCTAAGAAGAAACTTCAGTCTGTGAGTATCTCTCTTTTTTGTGAATCCCAGTATGAGAACCAGTATATCCTGCTGGTGCCTTTTTCAGTCGAAGTTACTGTTGTGTCAGATGACTGTATTTCATACTTTTGAGATGCTGTTAAGTCAGAAGCAGACCATTGAGTACATAGCAGTAAACACCAGAGGCTCTGTTCATTGTATCTAATTCACTGGCTGTGCTCCAGATAATCCCCTTTTCTCTGTGTTAAAAGTGAAGGTGGCACTGTGACACATGAAGGGGACCTTCCTCATGAGTTCCCAGGAGTCCTCAGTGGAATGAGTAGGTGGAGTGCACCTCCTGTGTGATGCTGGGAAGTGGTCCCAGTCCCGGCATGGTGCAGAGTCCGTAGATTTGCTCACTGCCATACTTTAATCCTGTCTCTCATTGTGTGCCATTCACCAGAGCTTTTTAAATGTATACTTTTAAAGCTGGTTTCCAACCCTGTGTGTGTTCTCAGAGCTTGCGCAGCCCAGAAACTTACCCAGCACCACCCTTGGTGTAATCTATGTAGGTTTTTGCAGCTTGCCCACCTTAGCCTTAGCACCCAGGGAAATAGACTTTTCTGGAACCATTTTCTTTCATTTACTCCCCTCAAGTGAAGCCTCACCTGGTTCTTTCCCTGCCATACTGGTCACCAGATTACTGTCCTGAACCGTTCTTATTGCTGTCTGGATCAGAACCAAGATTCCGAGGTTCTTTTCATAACCTTTAAAAGTGTCGTGTAAGTCACTGTTCAGAGCTTGCCCTGCTACGCCCTAGCTGTGTGTGTGTGTGTGTGTGTGTGTGTGTGCGTGTGTGTGTGCGTGTGTGCGCGCGCACATGCGTTCACGTGTTTCAGGAGCCTCTCTTGCCCAAGTGGCTGCCCTGCCAAGCTTCCATGCCTTCTCATTCAGGGAGCCAAAATCTGACCATTCTCACAGTGTAGATGGCACTTTCCAAAAGCCCAGAAGTAGTAAATAGTACATAAAGTGAATTTATCCTTACAAGTTTTTAACTGTGTTATGAAATAAATGTGTTTGTACAATTAGTTTGGTGTCTGTGTTCTGTATCTACAGTTGTGTGTGTATGTGTGTTTTATTGCCTTTTCTAAAGGGTACATAGAATAAGATAATAAAGATGGCAACCTTGGACTCACATAGCAGAGACTATTGTACCATTTCCTTTTGATTATGATAAGAAAGTGAATTTTTACTACAAATGATTTAAACCTAGATAAGCCCCAGATTCCCGTTGGCTTTCCTGCCTTAGCTGTGCTGGAAGCTGTGCTCAGGCTGAAGTGATGGCTCATCTTGCATGTGGTTTAACCATGCCTTAAGCAGAATTTAACACCACTCTGAGGAGCTTGGGCTGTGGGTCAGACTGGTCAGGTCCACTTGTTGGCCCTGCCAAACACCTTCGTGTGCCATACTGTCCTATCCTGAAAAAGACGGTGTGGCACAGCAGAGCTGGAGGTCAGGCCTGCCCGGGCAGGGGAGCTGCCTCTGCCACCTGCCCACCTCCGCCCTGTGGTCCTTGTTGGTGGCTGTTCTCGCCAGTGCCAGGCCAGTGTTCCTCCCCCAGTGACTTTCTCTTCTCCTTTTCTCCTCTTTTCCTTCTTTTTGTTCCTTTTTTCTTTTCCTCCTTACATTCATTTCTTCCTTCCTGCTTTCCTCTATCCCTAATGAAAGTTAAGAGAAGTGTAACAAGGTCTGTATATTCCTTGAATTAGTTGTTAACATTTTCAGAGACTTAAATCAGACTCTCAACTCCATCAGTTACTAGCTTTGTGACTTGAGACAAGCTCTTTTATGTTTGATTTCCTTGTCTATGAAATGAGAAATAGTAAATCTTACCTTCATGGAGGTGTTTGTAAGCATCCTTAAATAGGATGTTGTTACCACAGCACAACACAGCGCAGCACCTGGGATGTAAGCCCTGTCAGTGTTGGTTAGTGCTGGGGTTGTTAGTATAATTATATCAGATTGAGGAGAGGATATTGGGGATTGAACCCAGGACCTCTACACTGGCCTGTACCCCCACCCCATTTTATTTTTTGTTTTGAGATAGGCTCTTGCTAAGTTCCCCAGGCTGAGCTTAACTTTGCGGTCCTTCTAACTCAGCTTCCCTTAGTGCTGGGATTACAGGCATATGCCAGCAAACCCGGCTGGGTTATTGGGTATTTATGAAGCAAGTTAAAGCTTCCAGTCATATCAGGCAATAAGCTCTCAGGATTTTTTTTTTTTTCCTTTTGGTACTACAGCTTGAACCCAGAGGTTTTTTTTGTGTGTTAGGCAAATGCTCTGCCACCAAGCTACATCCCCAGCCCTTTTTTTGTTTATTTATACTATTTTTGAGTTAGGATCTGGTTAAATTGCCCAGGTTGTATTTGAGTCGATGATCCTCTTAACTCAGCCTTCCGAGTAGCTGGGAGATGTATGTCACTATGCCTGGCTCTCAGGGTGTGTTGTTAACTGCAAATATAATGTGACTGCACGAGGGAAATTAGAAGTAGAAAAGGGGAAGTCATCTTTAATCATCATTCTGTGTGGAGTCAGGCTCATCATTTTGGTGTATTTTAGTTCTTATTTCATGTGTATATCTTTTTTAAACTGGAAATCATAATTATAGAATTTTAAATCCTACTTTTTTCACCCACCAATACATTAATATACACATTTCATGTGTTCTTATGAAGTCTCTGTAGCCAGCACTTTAAATTGCTATATAAAAGACATGTAGGTCAGTGATAAGTAGATGTTTCCTGGGACCTCTCAAATGTCAGGTACTGTTCGTGGATTAAGGGCCACAATTGGCAAAGCAACGTCTACCCTTACAGATTAGGGAAGCAGTAAATTGAAAAGTCACAACTGGCCTGGTGTAGTCATCACACCTATAATCCCAGGCCAGGACAGGAGGATTGCAAGTTTAACTTAGTGACTTAGCAAGACACTGTCTCAAAACAGAAAAATGAGTAGAGAACCAGGCTCAGTGCCTCAGGCCTGTAATCCCAACACTGAGGCAAACTGAGGCAAGAGGATCACAAATTCAAGCCCAATTGAGGCAGCTTAATAACTTATTGAGACACTGTCTTGAAATCAGAAGTTTAATAAAATGGGCTGGGGGATGGGAGCATAGATGCATAGAGTGTTTGCATAGCAAGTGCAAGGCACTGATTTGATTCCACATAAATTGGATATGGTGGTGCATACCTGTAATCCCAGCACTGGGTTGGCTGAAGCAAAAGGATTGCTATGAGTTTGAGCCCAGCTTGGGCTACATAGTGGGCTCAGGACCAGCCTGGACTACAGAGTGAGACCCTGTCCCAAAACAAGAATAAAAAATATGACAAAGGGCTGGAGGAATGGCTCAGCAGTAAAAACATTCGCCTAGCAAGCATTAAGTCAAGTGCTAAGTACCAGAGTTTCATTCCCCAGCTCCACATAAGCTGGGTGTGGTAGTGCACGCCTGTAATCCCAGCACTCAGGAGGCTGAGGCATGAGAATTGAGTCCAAGGCCATCCTGGGCTCCATAGTGAGTTCAAGACCAGTCTGAGCTACAGAGCGAGACCCTGTCTCAAAAAAAAAAAAAAATGATAAAATGGGCTAAGGATATAACTCAGTGCAAAGGCTCTGGGCTCAACCCTCACCAAAAAAAAAAAAAAAATGCAAGGGACTGAGGGATATATAGCTTAGTGTAAAACTCTGGGTACAGTCCCAAGTACCAAAAGAAAAATGTCACAGCTGCCTCGTGCCCAGGTGTGTTTTGTGAAGCAGAAAATATGGAGATTCTAGAGGCCATGGCAGCACTTTGACATCTTCTGAGTTGGAAAGACTTCCATTGTCCTCCTCGTCCCTGTCCCCAGCTGCTGCAGGGTTTGTCCTGTAGTCTGTGTCATGACCATGTCATGATGGTGACAGTATACTGATGAGTCAGTCTGTGCTTTGTTAGGACACAGCTCTTCTGTGGGCCAGAGACCTGCCACTGAGGAAGACAGCAAAGAAACCCAACCACGGCCTGGGTCTTGTCTGTTCATGGTACATTTTACCAAACTCTCAGATAGCACACTTTCACTTCATCCTGCTTGGGGTTTGGGATACCTTTTGTTTTGGGGAACTGATAAATGTTTTCAGGAGCAAAAGACACAGGATGCCATCACAAGCACAAGGTCAGAAACTGTTTGAGATGATGCACTTTGGTTCCCTCTTGGCTACTTTGTAGCAATGACTGACAGTCATGGAGCAATGAAGTCATTGGGGAGCAGGCATTCTGAGGTGCAGGATCTATGATTTTGGGAATGTTATTGATTGTATAACAGTGGGTATTTAGTAGGCCCAGGGTTTGAATAAGACATTGGAGATAAAAGAGTAAATAAGTCCCAGTCCCTTCTCGTCCCTTTGGTGTTAATTGTTGTCCCTTGTGTTCCTGATATTTTTTACTTTCAGCTAAGTAATCATTTATTTGAAGAACTTGCCATGGATGTGTACGATGAAGTTGACAGGCGAGAAACTGATGCAGGTGACTTAACATGTGGCTTTATCTGCTAAGCTTCTGTTATCAGTGGGCAGTAACAAGCTGCCAACTCATTGTTTATTTGCCCAATTTCTACTATCCTGATAACGCGTGTGTCAACATGTATCTTTGCGTGTGTTGGAACTGTGCTTCCCCAAGTCTCCCTCGTAACTCGTGAGCTGTGCCTCCCAGCGAAGCAGTGGCACCCTGGGTGTGATGAGATTCTGTCTCTGGCTCTTTCCTCTGGCTAGTCTGGCTTGCCACGCAAAACCACAGCGCCTTGATAACCGAGACAACCGTCGTTCCCTTTCTTCCGGTCAATCCTGAGTATTCATCAACACGAAACCAGGCAAGTGGCTCAGTTTTTAAAGTTAACTAGTAGTTAGAAGGAATGCTGATACCATTTTCCCAACATGAGTGTTTTATGTGTTTTGATTTAGATTAATATCCCTTAAACACAGAGACAACATCATATTTGACAAAATGATAAAAATGATAGTTGTAAATAGATAGGAAAGAACACAGCAATTCACAGAAGGAATATTTGTCTTAGGAAGAAATGTTTAACCTGAGCGGCTCTGGCAGCACTTTGACATCTTCTGAGTTGGAAAGACTCATTGTCCTCCTCATCCCTGTCCCCAGCTGCTGCCAGGTTTGCCCTGTAGTCTGTGTCGTGACCATGTCTTGATGGTGACAGTATACTGACAAGTCAGCCTGTGCTTTGTTAGGACACAGGTTTTGTGTGGGTCAGAGACCTGCCACTGAGGAAGACAGCAAAGAAACCCAACCATGGCCTGGGGTCTTGTCTGTTCATGGCACCTTTTACCAAATTCTCAAGTAGCACATGTAATCAGAGAAAATAGCCTAGGGCTGGGGGAAAAAGCTCAGTGGTTAAAGCGCTTACCTAGCATGAGCAAAGCCCTGGGTTCAATTCTTCAGCACCACATAAAGATTAGCTCAGTGTGGTGGCACACACCTGTAATCCTAGCATTCTGAAGGCTGAGGCAGGAGGATTGCTGTGAGTTGGAGGCTAGCCTAGCCTACCTAGAGAGCTCCGGACCAGCTTGGACTAGATAGCAAGACTGTCTCAAAAAAAAGGAACCTAGAGGCAAAGTGACATTAATGAAATACATAATAAAGGATACTCCAAGCTGGCAATGTGGTAGTAGGATGGGCTTTAAATTTTAAATAGCTGTAAACTTTAGAAAAATTGTTTTTGGTTTTTGTTTGTTTGCATGTTTGTTTTTTGAGAGAAAGAGTTTCAGTCTGTAGCCCAGGCTGGTCCTGAGTTCACTACATAGCACAGGCTGGCCTCAAAGACATGGTAATCCTCCTACTTTGACCTCCTAAACACTGGAGTTACAAACATGTACCACCATGTCCAGCTTATGTGGTGCTGGGGAATTGAACCCAGGTCCTTTGTGCTTGCTAGACAAGTGCTCTAACCTCTGAGCTTTTCCTATACACCCCCCCATACCATATTTTTTATTACTAGAGGTATTTGAAATTTCATCATTAATAGAAGAAAGGCATGAAGTAGAACTATTTTATGTATTTAATTGAATAGTGCAGGGCCTTTTGCATTTTAGGCAAGTATTCTACCTCTGGGCTACACTCCCAGTCAGAACTATTTTATTTTTGTTCACAAAAATAAATGTGTGTTGTGACTATTGTTTTTGTTTTCATTTTATTTTGTTTTGTTTTATTTGGTACTGAGGATTGAGCCTAGGGCCTTTGTACTGAAGCTATATTCCCAGCCCATTTTTTACTTTTGATTTTGAGACAGGGCCTTCCTAAGTTGCCCAGGCTAAGCTTGAACTTGCAATCCTGCTGTATCAGCTTCTGAAGGTGACAGGATTGATTACCGGTCTGCATCACTAGGCCCAGCCTTCTTTTCTTATTTTATTTTATCTGTTTTTTTTTTATGGTACTAAGGATCAAGCCCAGGATCTTCACATTGAGCTACATCCCAGACCATTTTTTATTTTTGATTTGAAGACAGGATCTTGCCAAGTTAGTTACCTAGCTGCCCAGGCTGGGCGTGGACTTAACAATGCTCCTGTCGTAGCCTCCCAGGCTCATATAGCATGGTGAGAATTTAAATGCTAAGAGATTTTTTTTTCACATAAATTGAAACTTTTCTAGGAAAATTTACTGTTTGATTTGATAATGGCTGTGATTGACTACACTATTATTGTCCTGAAAAGCTTTGCTGGAGTCTTTCAGTAGTCTGACTGGTTTGATGTGACTGTTTATGTCTGTTTTTACATTGGGAAATATTTCCAATGATTTTCTCCTTAGGGCAGACAGAAACTAGCTCGGTTTAATGCCCATGAGTTTGCCACGCTAGTCATTGATATTCTCAGCGATGCCAAGAGGAGACAGCAGGGCAGTCCTCTCTCTAGTTCAAAAGGTAGGTGTACAACATCCAAGCCTGTGCTTTGGGGCATTCTGAGACACAAACATAAACTTTAAAGTTCTGATGACTACAGCAGTCATTGATACAGTAGCCTTATAGATCTGTAAGTTTCATTGGTAATACATTGTGATGGAAAGTTTACCTGTTTGAATCCTGGTGAGTTAACAATATCTCAAAAATAATCGTTATTGGAATTTATCATAGGTATGTTTTTTTCCATTTGGATCATTGACTTTCCCTATAAAATTGTACCCTGAGCTGGTTACACTGGTGCATGCCTATAATCTTAGCTCTTTGGGAGACTGAGGCAGGGTCCCATGAATTCAAGCCTATGCTGGGCAGTTTAATGACTTGGTGAGACACTGTCTCTAAAAAAGAAAAAAGGGCTGGGCATGTATCTCAGTATGAGCCCTGGTTCAATACTCAGTACCGTGAAACAACAACAATAAAATGTATCCTGAAGTTAACCAGCAATCCAACTTACATCTAAAAACAAAAGAAATTAAGCTCTTTTGAGCGAATGTGACCTATGTCTAAAACTGAGTTCTAAATAATTAAAATTTAGTGCTGTTTTTTTGTTAGTTTGTTTAATTTTGAGACAGGGTCTTGCTCTGTAGTCCAGGCTGGCCTCGAACTCATGGCAGTCCTCCTGCCTCTACCTCCTAACTATGAGAATTACAGACATGGGCCACCACACCCAGCTTGCTCTAAATTTAGGGAAGTATTGTGAGTCAGAATTTCAAAGAGGGCCCTGAGCATCTAACTTCAAAGTGCCCTGCGAAATTTTGCTCAGTAGTTCAAGGTTCGTCTCTATTTTTAGGAACGTAACTTCCTCTCTAGACCATTATTGTGTGTTTTTCTCCTGATTACTCGACTTTTGGTTGTAAAGGATTTAAACAAAAGAAATATGTATCATAAAAACTATTCCCCAGTCAACATTACATATATTCCTCAAAGACTAGATCACTAGCTAACTACAGTTTGTTCTTTCCTTTTGCCTGTTCAGGGATTTGTTCTGATAAGTTAAACCAGGAAAAAAATATTTCTGAAAAGGTGTATTAAACTTTGGTGCAGTGCCAAGAATCTTTGCATAAATGTATACCTTCAAAAGCTGCCTGCTCTTGGCCTAGGGGTATAGCTCAGCTGTTAAAGTGCTTGCCTAGCAAGCCCAAGGCCCTCAGTTCGATTTCCCAGCAACATATAAGCCAGATGTGGTGGCGCATGTCTGTAATTCCAGCACTTGGGAGGCTAAGGCAGGAGGATTGCAGTGAGTTTGAGGCCAGCCTGGGCTACATAGTGAGTTCAGGACCAGCCTGGACTGGAAAGCAAGACCCTGCCTCAAAAAGAAAAAGTATCTACTCTTAATTGAAGGGAAATAAACAGAGAAGTTATAAGAATGGCATGTATAATAGCAAAATCATTAGGAACAAATAATAGAACAATTAGTGACATGTTTAGATGCCACACAGACAACATCATTCTAGTGACGTAATGATATAGAATAAAGTAACACATTTTTTTCTTTTTATTTAAAGTAATAAAATTTTTGAAGTATCGATATAATCCCAATTTTGTAAGGCAACTATTTACAGACACACAAGAGGAGACATCATATGTATACATACACAATTGATACTCACCAGTAGATTCTATATTTGCACATTTATCTACTGGCTAAAATTCACTGATAGCTCCAAAATCAGTACTCAAAGCACATTTGAGGTCATTCTCAGATGTACACAGAGTGGCAAAAACTTTGTGTCAAGCATGAAAGCACATTCCTGACTGGAGACTGAATCGGATCGCCCCTTCCTCCTCCTCCCATCTCTTATATTATGCACGAGCATCCCTTTCACTATTTAGTGCCATGTTTTTCACATTTTTGTGCTTTTTATTCATAATTTTTCTCAAGCGTAGTACTGAAAGTGCTGCCTAGTATTCTGAGATGCAGTTCCAGGCTGAGCTGTGCCTTAACGAGAACCAAGTGTTCCATGAGCATTGTTCTGTCGGCCGCGCGGCCAGTGTTCATGGATCAGCTGTGTGTATCAGGTGTCTTCAAACAGAAGCACACATAAAGCAAGGGTATGTGTGTTCACAGTTGATGAAAACGTTGTGACCTAAGTTTCAGGAGCCTGTTGTCCCCTAGGAGCAGTGGTTCAGTATTGGCTATAATTATCAAGAATACCAAGACTTGTCTCTCCATGGGGAGGAAGGGGGTTGGTGATGGGGGTGTAGATGTGTTTCTATACATATGTGTGCTGCTCATCCATACTTGGGAAAAAGATTAGATAGAAACAGATCAACATATAGCAGTTATTACATATGATTTTTGTCTTCCTTGCTCATTAATTTCCAAAAATCTTCTTTTGAGACAGGGTCTTCTCCCTGACTGGCCTGAACTTACACCATGTCTCTTGCCCCAGTGTCCCAAGGGCTGGGATTACTGGCATGCATCACTGTACCCAGCTACTCTTTACATGGCTAATCTTTATATTGAATCTTTCTTATTTTTGTAATTACATTTATATTTATGTTTTTTAAATATTAATTTTAAGAATTAAAATAGGGGCCAAAGGAATGGCATAGCAGTTAGAACATATGAAGGCCCTGGGTTTGATTCTCTAGTACCACATAAAACTGGGCATTTTGGTGCATGCCTGTAATCCCAGCACTTGGGAGGCTGAGGCAGGATGATTGCCAAGTCCAAAGCCAGCCTGGACTACACAGTGAGTTCAGAACCAGTCTGGGCTACAGAGCAAGACACTGTCTCAAAAAACAGAAAAGCAAAAACAAAATTAAAATAGGACCTATTCCTTTTAAGGAATCAGAATTTGTCATCTACGTATCAGCCATCACAGTATCTGGAAAAGGGACTGGGAGATATAGCTAAGTGTCTGTAGAGTGCTAACAGTTTGAGGTCCCAAGCTCAGTTCTCAACCCTGAGGGAAAAAGAAAAGAGAAAAAAAAGGACAGATGAACGGATGAACAATATGAAAGCTTTTAGCCAGGCAGTGGCACAGTCCCATATTCCCAGCCCTCAGCGAGGCTGAGGCAGGAGGATTGCGAGTTCGGCCTGACGGGAAACTTAGCAACTTAGGGAGACTTTGGCTCAAAATCAGAAATAAAAAATGAGCTGGGGATGTATGAAGGCCCTGGGCGTGTTCCCTAGTATCACAAAGAAGAAAAAGAAACCGGAGACTACTGAATTACCTGAAAGAGATAGGACAGTCTTAGTTTGTGAAATATTTTATGCAAAATGTGTCAGAGCCTGTGGTATCATCCTTTCCCTCCTGTGGAGTAGATTTCTAATAACATCTGCATGTGTGGCCATTGGGTACATTTCCCTGCTGTGTCTGTCTGTCTGTTTCTGTCTCTCTTCTCTGATTCTTTCTCTCTCTGATAAATGCCAGTGTGCCTCTTCTCTGAGCACCTCATTTCTAGGCTTCAGTTTAACAATTTGCGTTCCTCTCTGAGTGACATACTCATAAGCTTGTTACACGCATGGCTAACCGACTTGACTTTACCCTACATTGCATTGTCTGGCCTTGTGACCTGAGGCCACTGTGTCTGTACGCAGACCTCAGGATGAGTCTCCAGCTTGCACAGGCCTCCGCCATCTCTGCATTTGTTGTAGTTGGCAGGAGGATGCAATGCTTGAATCTCTGTGTAGCTGTCTGTCGGACTGGTGACTTCTCTGGCTGTCTCTGTGAGTGTGAATGTAACATTACTATCTCTGTCATTCTTCTTCAGACCTTTAAGGTAGCTAAACCAAAAGGTTATTCCAGTAGTTTCTTGGAAGGAAAGAAGTGTTTTAATCCTGAAGTAAAGTTACTTTTTTCTATTGATAGACAACGTGGAACTTTTCCTGAAAACAATCAGTAGCCAACTCAGTACAGAGAGTCAAGACAATGACCAGCCAGACTATGATAGCGTGGCGTCAGATGAAGACACAGACTTGGAAACCTCAGCAAGCACAGCAAACAGGCAGAAGGTGAGAGGCCGCGCCCAGCACACAAGGGCTCATGTGCTTCCTTCTTGTAGACGCCTTTCTCCTGCAGAGCCACCTCGCTGCTTAGTCACTCAGGCTAGTCTTGAGTGGTGCTGTGGAGGTTAAAGCTGGGTTCACTGCTCGCTCAGGCCAAGTGAGGTGCAGCAAGGTAAATGGCTCTAAAAGTGGGTCCTTTATCCGAGTCAGCTGCTGAGACACAGCCCTGCTACTGTCATGACTTTATAAAGCATATGAGGAATAACTGGGGTGTTCTGTTCACTCAACAAATGTTTACTGAGTGACCCCTGTCAACGGGCCTCTGCTAAACAAGGCATAGATCCTTCTGCATGAGGGTACCACTGAAGGGATAGTGAGAGGGAGTGGCACAGAGTGGTAACCAGAGCACAGGCAGGAACTGGGGCCTGAGGAGGGCTCAGTGCTGTGGAGCACCTGGGAGGCTTTGCAAATGGGATGGCTCTTCAGTTACCCCTTTAAAAAATATCAAATTAAAAAAAAAAAAGAGATATGCCTTAAGGGGGCATGGGTGGTAGGCCTGAGAAGGAGTTAGGACAGGACAGTCCGGGAACAGAGACAGAGATGCCAGGCCCTCTGGAAATACGCTGGTCATGAATAGGGATGACCTGAAAGAGTAGGACTCCTCTGAGCATGGTGACATATGCCTATCATCCTAGCACTCTGGGTGGCCAAGGCAGGAGGATTACAAGTTTAAGCCAAGCCTGGGCTACTTAGTAAGAACCTGTCTCCATAAACAACAACAACAACAAAAAAAAAAACAATAATAAATGTATTGAGGATGTAGCTATTGAGAAGGCCCTGGGTTTAATCCCCAGTAAGGGACAGGTGGTGGGTGGGAGCAGTGGGACTCAAGGCTACACAGCAGAAGGAAGGTGACACAGACGAAAGAGCTGAGACCTCAGTGGCAGGACAGGTGGCCAAAGGTCAGAGGGCAGAGAAAGGAAGCCCAGTTGTCATGCTTCTGAAGAGATCCAAACAGGATGGCATAAGCTACCTCAAGTTGGGCCAGGAGGGAGAAAGTGAAATACCAGTATGATCAGAGGAGAGGGTCACAGGGTCCCGGGCCACCCACCTGCTGCTGAACTCTCAGCACAGACCCACTAAAATGCTGTGTGGCCACTGAGAATCAACGAATAGGAGGCAGACAGGAAAGGTCTTGAAGTTCGAAGTGAGAAGCTAGACTAAAATAAGATGTGACAGGAGCTTTCAGCCTCATGTGACTGTGAGGATGGCATTACAGTCGGCAGATAGGTGCCCCTGCCCGGACTGCCCATACATGCCCTGTGCCATGAGCCCCCGTGATGGTCCCTCTTGACTGACTGGCCCCCACCCTCCACCTCATACATCTGCTCCCTCCAGCTGGGACCTTCCGGGTCTCCTCACCTGGAAGCTCATAGGCTCTACTCCAAGGTGTGCCTAATGTGGCACTGATCTGTACCCCTACTTTAGCCCCTGTGCCCCCACCCTGCCCTGTTACCTGTTTCCACAGTGCTAACCACTTTCAGTCATCCTGTGTATTTACTTATTTTTTATTTTTCCCTCCCATGCTCCTGGGATGTAAACACCATGGAAGCAGGAATCTTTGTTTTCTTTCCTGATACATTCCAAGCACCTTACAAATTGCCTGATGCAAATGAAAATGTTGGAATGAATGAATTAATGAAAGAATAAAGGAAAATGAAAAACAAGTAAGAGACAAGTGTACAAGCTAGGACAAACCTCTTCAGCCATTGTCAGTGTAGTCCCACTGCTCCATTAGAAAATATTGACTTGAATTTTTAAAAAATAATGTAGAGACCCTACTTCTGTTTCAGTTTTACATTATTCCCAGAAGCCTTGCTTTGATTTATATTTGTGACTCAGCTGCCATAGCCAGAATTTGAAATTTTTTAGCTGTTAGAGTTTAATGTTATCATCATCTCAGATTGTGAACATTTTCCCCAATTTATTTTTAGAGCCTAGATTCAGATTTATCAGATGGACCAGTCACTGTACAGGAATTTATGGAGGTCAAAAACGCTCTAGTGGCTTCTGAGGCCAAGATACAACAGCTAATGAAGGTGAATAACAACTTGAGTGACGAGCTGAGAATTATGCAGAAAAAGGTAACATGTTAATAAATGCCAGGACGGTTGACTCTTTAATCCCATAGTATAAGGAAGAATCACAAGCACCACGCTTGTGGTCAGAGGGAAGAAAAGCCATTGTTTTAACAGACCTAGAAATCTTGGGGCCACACTATTTTTCTGTAAGCAGGATGTGTGAGAATATCTGAAATGAAGAAGCTCTGACTAGAAATAAATCCAGAGTAAAGTCCCCAAATAAAGTAACCTTTGCATTATTTTGGGTTTCCTAGGAACCTATATGCCACTGCATGGATGTGATTCTATTACTGGTTCTAAAGAATAATCACACCATGAAGACAGCCCAAGTGCAAGTTCCAGGCGGGTATATGCATGCTTACACGGAAGCCCAGTGAACACCCTGCAAGGAGGGCACTCTCTGCCAATGCTCATTCCGAGGTTTTACCTCAGATGCCCTGGCAGTCTTCTCCCACATACTTACCACTTACCTGTGGTGTCCTCAGAGACTAGAGCAGATTGCCACAGAGCAGGTTCTCAGTAAATAAGAGAACATGTTCCATCTGTACTAGCAAGAATCACATGCTAGTGAGAGACAGTCCCGTCCATTTGGTATTCTCTCATTCATTACGTTTTAAGAGAATCCAGACCTAAGCTGGGTGTGGTGGCGCGGTGGCGCATGCCTGTAATCCCAGCACTTGTGAGGCTGAGGCAGGAGAATTGCCATGAGTTTGAGGCTAGCCTGGGATACATAATGAGTTCAGGACCAGCCTGGACTACAGAGCCAGACCCTGTCTCAAAAAAAAAAAAATGAACTGCGTGAATGCATTAATTCCTAAAGGAAGTGTGGCAGTTGTAACAATTGATGCATTTAAGAAGGAGATTGTATGTGTACTTGTTTATAAGAAGTCTAAGAAAGGGAAGTTGAAATGTTGCCCAAGGCTTTGTGGGTATTGCTCCCATCATTCAGTTCTCTTCATCAGATGAGACTGTTATGCTTCCCATAATACAGCAGAGTCTGTAACCTGTGTCTTTATGCTGTCATTGAGAAATGGTGCTTCACATTTGGGCCTGAGCTCCATTCACTTGGGGTTGGGTCCTTCTCATGAGGTGCTGCTTCCTAAAGGAAGACCACAGAGCTCAACTTCTACTCCTCTGCTTGCCAGGGAAGAAGCTGCATGTACTTTCACTTGGCATTTGCTCTAGGATTCTTATATTAAGTTCCACATTTTTTTAAAAAGCACTTTTGAAACCAGTGACTCTGAAGCCTATAGAACATGAAGGATGAGAATGTGCAGATTTTAGTCAGTGTTCAGACACTACAAATGTGTTCTGTACCTCCCAGCCAGATCCAGCGCTGCATGCAGCTGTGACGGAGACAAGCCGGGAGCCCTTGTGGCAGAACATATAAGGAATGCACTTTTTCTGCCTTTCCTGAAATAGGTTTTGTTTAATTGTTTGCCCAGTTAGTCAGACTAGTGATTTTCTTGAGGTGACTTTTTTCTGAAACACGTTGACAACGCCATTGCAAATCCCTGTGCCAGGCATCACCTACTTAATTCTTCGGTGTTCCACTTAGTGTTTGTAGAAACTGCCAGAGATAAACTCCTTACCTGTGAAAGCAAGTATGCAGGTTCTGTTAGAAACACTGAGTGAAATTCTTCATCATTGTTCATTTATTATCTCTCTGATTCTTAGAAATGATTTTGATTTCCAAAACTATTGAATTATCTATAACTTTTTAGTTCCTGCCGTACTTGTTCCAACAAAAGAGTATATAGCCTTGTTCTTATTAAGATAGGTATCATTAAAATTTACAGTTTATCCAAAGACACCTCTATAAATAGAGTACTTAAAATTTTTAAAAATCAAAGCCAGGAACTTGTGCTCATCCCAAAACACATTCCACCAAAGTCCAGGCTGGATGTCTGAGACATGAACAGTGTCAGGTGAAATTCCCTTTCTAAGCCTGGTCTTCGGAGGCTTTTAACATAGATAGGGCGCACATGTGATTCCCTAGGCTGAGTGGTGTGATACACTTCCTTCCTCTTTCTTCAGACCCTGATCACTTCACTTAGGCCATGGGTTCCCTGATAAGGGCTTTTGTCAGGTACCTTGTGCCTCTCTATCCTGGAGTGTCGGGGCTTTCCATGGCTGCAGGTCACACTGCAGCTGTCTCTGGCAGAGGAGTTACGAGTGCAAGCTACCCCCTGACATTCTCTGTAGGGTACAGGCATTCTGTCCCTCCTGTGGGTCACCCTTTGAGAAGGCTGCGAAGGAGTAGTGTTCCTGGACAAGAGGCAGGAAGCCAGCTGTCAAAGAGGATTGGCACCATGGTTGGGCGTTTGTGTAGCAAGTGTATTGATTTTATTTCAAAGCTAGGTAAAGTTGTTTTCCTGATAGAATTGACAAAGTAGCATGATTTATATCTGATCTTTCACATTTGACAGTTGCTTGGAAAGGATGCTAATTAACGAAGAGGATCAGCCACTCTTGGTGTATTTTTCACAGATCGGTGCTTTCTAAGTAGAAATTGAGAGTAACCGCTAACACTGCATGGTTTTGCTATTGGAAAAGTAAGGATCACCTGGTGCAGACATGGCTGCCTGAGGACCTAACCCTGCACTGGCAGCAGGGATTTGATGAGAGCTTATATTCCCTGTCAAAGAGTAGAGAGCTGAACTCAGTCCACGCCCAGCTTATACAGTGTCACAGAAGATGACGGCGCACCAGAGGGAGTGACCTTGTGCAGAATGGACGGTTACTTGTGTTTAAGCCACCAGATGCAAAAGAGCCCCAAGAGTCCTGTAGCCCTACAGGAGCCTGCATGTGGAGGGTGGAAAGAACACCAGGGCCTCCCCAGGTCCCAGTACCTGCCTAAAACGGGTGGGGCCAGCCAGGTTAGTGAGTCCAAAGCCAGCACCACCATGCTTGTGGCTTTTGAGTGACAGAGCCAAAGGAGGAAAAGGCCAGATCCTCCAGCCCTCGCTGAAAGATGAGCCGTCACCAGAGGGAGGAGAGTGTGCTTCGTGGAGCAGCCCTTCATGTGAAGATGCTAACATAGTCAGTAGCTTTCCAGTTTTCTTCATGATATGCTATATAGGAAACTTACCATGATTTGGTTCCCTCATTTTTTTTATTCCAAAACTGCTGAGTTGTTGAAATATCAAAATTATTATACAATAAAAATGTATTGATCTTAATTTTTTGTTGGCCTTTTGCAAATAGTAGCTGATGTGATTCTTCATAAACTGATCTTCACTTTTTCTTGCTTTGCAAAGCAACTCTAGTTAACTTCATGCTGCTTCCATGGTGTCTGCTGTCATTTTTGCCATTTGTGAAATGCTTAGGGCTCTTTTAAAAAGCAAGTTACTCAGTGATTTTTTTTTAAAATGGTCTCAAGTTTTTGTTTGAAACAGCCTTAAAATCATCCCTAGTACAGCTTATCTGCAAATGTTTCCCTGCCCCACTGAGACAAATTTTTAAGTAGGTAGACATTTAGCTTTTCTTTTTTCCTTCCTTCCTTTCTTTCTTTCTTTCTTTCTTTCTTTCTTTCTTTCTTTCTTTCTTTTTTTCTTGCTCTCTAGCCCAGGCTAGTCCTGCACTCACTGGTGCAGCCCAGGCTGGCCTTGGACTCAGGACAATCCTCCTGCCTCAGCCTCCCAGGTACTGGGATTACAGGTGTGTGCCACTATGCCCGGCATTTATGTGGTGTTAGAGATTTAACTCAGGACCTTGTGCTTGCAAGGCAAGTGTTTCAACCGCTGTGCCATTCCTCCATCCCCAATGTTTAGTTGTTTGAAAGTCTAGACTGGCAACTTTCCCACTTTCAGAAATGAAACTCTTGAATTACCCTGTGAAAAAGTGAGACGGTTGCATTTCATCCATGTGGTTTCTAGCTGCTCTCGCCATCAGCCTGGCTAGCTGCGAGCTGTCCTCATTGTGTAAAGGTGGCAGTTATATTTGTTTTCTTGGTGTTTGCTGTGTCTGCTTGCTGTAGAAAACGTTGTCCCACTGCCAAACATTTCTTTCAGCTTCAAACACTCCAGAGTGAGAATTCAAGCCTCAGGAAACAGGCCACAGCCAATGTATGTCAGGTGCAAGCTGGCTCTGAGCGCCCAGACACTTCCAACCATGCTTCTTTAAAGCGACGTCCATCTGCCCGGGGGAGTAGGCCCATGTCCATGTACGAAACAGGATCAGGGCAGAAACCGTATCTCCCAATGGGAGAAGCGACACATCCGGAGGAGAGCAGGACGAGACTCCAGCCCTTCCCTGCACATGTAAGTAAGATGCTAGTGCTTGCGCCACTCGTCCTGTCCAGCCTGACAGCTCTGCTCCCTCTCCTGAACCTGAGAGGCCTGCACTTTTGCTTTGCCAAGCCGGGCTCCTGCAGTCAGCCGCGTGTTTGCTGTTAACGTGTCCACAGATGCTGCCAGTTTCTCACAGGCATACAGGGCCATGGGCTGAAAGTTTCCCAGTCCACGTGGGGATTGGGATTCTGGCCTTTATTTGACTGCCACTCCCCCTTTTTCTCCTTTTCCGTGGTATATTTCCCAGTAGTTCTTATTGGAACTTTTTCTATAAAACTCCCATTTTTTTCACATTTCCAAAACAAAAACAAATTGTAAAGGTCACTTGTAGAAGTGTCATCTTCAAGGTAGACTGAGATGTGGTCTGTTACAAACTGGAGCCTTAGAATCTGGGTACGTTTGGCCCTTGTTCCCGTGTGACATGTGGCACCTGCAGCCTGCCCACTGCACTCAGTGTGTCTGTTGCCCAGGCTCCGCACCCCCCACCTCCCCTTCCAGAGGAGGTATGGCCTTGTCGTCTGCCAAAAGTGATGTGGAAGAACGCTACATTTGCCTTTCAAGGGTTGAATACCAAAATCTGTTCCATAACAGGTTCTGACAATATTATTTTATGTCACATGGGGAGTGTATTGTGAGGTTTTCAAATATTGTATGTCTTTTGGATTAATTTATTATAAAAGTCTGTTCTGACAAAATGTTACAGACTCTTCAGCTGCCTTTTTAGTACTTTGTAGAGTCCTTTCGAGTGTGTCAAAAGATTATTTAGCCAAATCATGTAGGAGTTTCAAAAAATTCTCACAGAAAAATGCAAAGTAAAAGATATAATCTACTTGTCAAACTTGAGAGAGGTAAAGTTACAGTGTTGGCCATGTGTAAGCGGGAAGTTGTTTGGGTTTATCAGTCTAAGGTATTTGATTTGATATGTTAGATGTAATGGGAATGGCATTGAATGAAGTGAATACTTTTGCTTTTTTAAAACTGAAAACAGGATTCCAGAGAAGCAACCTTCGTTATTTTTTAAAGTATGTTTTTCTTTTTTCTTTTTATTATATACATGCAATACAAAATGTTTGCAGTGAACTTGAGTATTTTGTGCACATATGTATCACATCAATATTATGATCCCTTCCCCTCCCCATTTTTGGCCCTCCCAGACCCTTGCTGTACCCTGGTAACTCCCACTGTCACACTCATTTTGTTCTATAGAATACATGTTCTTAGTTTTGATTGAAAAACTAGTATTCATTTTAGGCTATCCATTAAAAATGCCCTTTGGCAAACCTTAACACAGATGCTGAGTGTTATATTTACGAAAAAGTGGCCTTATTAAATTTGGAGTCAGTGCTGGGAGGTGATTCACCACGGGATTGTCTCGGGGACCGTATCAGCAGCTGTCACTGAGGTCCCAGGACTCATCTCACACAGTCTGTTGTTCTTTAGGGGTTTTTCAACTGAAGCCAAGGCAGGTGGGCTGGGTTTTGTGTGTTTTGTGTTTTCCCGAGTATGTTTCTCTTTCGCCTTCCAGATTGGGAGGAGTGCGTTCGTGACCTCCTCTTCGTCTCTGCCTTCCTTCCCCTCTACCCTCTCCTGGTCGAGAGATGAAAGCACCCGAAGGGTTAAGTACACTCTGAATGGTCTGCTGTGGAGGAGGGGCCGTGCTCCTGGCAGCTTTGTGCTTGGGCCTGGCCTTCCTGTCCGGTTGGTTTCTTGCTAGCTGCTCTCTATAGCGCTGCTTTCCTGGTTCCTCACGGCACAGCAGAAATCCAGACTTACGTGCACATGCACACGCATACACACGCAGGCCTGCATGGAGGCAGTCTCCCTTCCGTCTAACTCCACGTTGCTCCTCTTTAGATTATGTCTAACAAAGATTGCCAATCCCGTGTAACATTTAATCTGAGCATACTGTACTGTCCTTCTCAATAACCAGAAAACTAGCTGGCCGCTGGTTAAATGTTACAATAGCATAGATCGCTTCAGAGCCATAGATACATTAAAATTTATATTTGGACCAGCACTAAAACATTATGCCTTAAAAAGAGAATAGCATATTTATATCTCTTTTTTTTTTGAGGCAGGGTTTCACTCTGTAGCCCAGGCTAGTCCTGAATTCATTCACTGTGTAGCTCAGGTTGATCTTGGACTCAGCCTGCGTCATTCTCCTGAGTGCTGGGATTATAGGCACGCACCACCATGCCCAGCTTTATATGGTGCTGGGGACTCAAAACTCAAAACCTTGTGCTTGCTAGGCAAGTACTTTAATACCTGTGACCTTCCTCCAGCCCTGACAGCACCATTCTTGAGAAGCCAAGGTTTTAGAGACCTGACATCCTGAACCAGAATACTGAAGTTGTAACACTTCTCAGCAGTTGGAGGGGTGCACGCCGCTGTGAGGTAAAACCATTCACTTAGGTTAGTTGGTCGCACCAAGCTCACTGGTGTGTAATTCCCCTTCTGTGTAACAGCCTAGACCCAGATGAACTTCTCAGGGGTAGCCAGGCAGTGTGTGTTTACTAAGCACCCTGTACACAGCTTCTTGCGAAGTCATTTAAAGGGCCTTGTGCACTTAAGTGGCATAGTCTCTGCTCCAAAATATGCCATCAATAAATAAACAGATAAGTAAAAAATGTCTCCATGTGCTAAGAGAACATGACTAGAGGTACTGTCCATGGGAAAGCCTAGAGAGAGCCCAGGCTTTGAAGAGCTTCATTCATGGTCTGGCCCTGTCTCTTTTTTTTTTTTTTTTTTTTTTTTTTTTTTTTTTTTTTTTTTTTTTTTTTTTTTTTTTTTTTTTTTTTTTTTTTTTTTTTTTTTTTTTTTGGAGACAGGGTCTTGTTTTGTAGTCAGGCTGATCTCGAATTCAGTATCTAGCTCAGGCTGGCCTTGAACTCACTGCAGTCCTCCTGCCTCAGCCTCCTGAGTATTGAGATTCTAAAAGTGAATCACCACACCCAGCTTTTAAATCAGTAGTGTAACGAAGATGAGAGGAGGGCAGGTGACTGCAGGTAAGGAACTACCTTTGCAGACCGGGTGGGATTTACGCTGGTCCTCTGTCCAGCTCTTCATACCTAGAAATGATGGAGGATGTTCCTCTCCATCGCCAGCGGCATATGGTTTGTTGAAGGCCCTTGTGAGATTTCTTAGTGCACTTTTGAAGTACTCTGTTAAAAAACATTCTGGTACCTGAGGTGTTGTGATAAGTCCTGAAGTTAGAGCTGGATATGTAGCTCAGTGGTACAGCACTTAACCTGCCATGCATGGGGCCTTGGTTTAATCTCCAGTACCAAAATAAACAGATAAACAAAACCCACAAGAAATAGACCTTGGCATTGTATTCGACTGTTTTCATATCAGTGAAACTAAGGATGGCAAAATAGTCATGAAATATTTGAAATTTTTTTGGGTGGGTACTGGGGATCAAACTCAGGGCCTTCACCAAACTCCATCCTTAACCCCTGTTTATTGTTTGAGACAGGGTCTCACTAAGTTGCCAGCTTGGGCTCTAACTTATAAACTTGTGATCCTCCTGCCTCAGTCTCCCAGAGTGGTAGGTTTACAGTCCTGTACCACCAGGCCTGGCCTTATTTGAAATTTTATTAATAGTAAAAGGCTGAGGCAGGAGGATTGTCCTAAGGCCAATAATAATAATTAATAATATCCACTGTGAATTTTATTTTACAAGATTTTTAAAAATGTGTTGGGGTCATAGCTCAGTTGTTTACGTGCTTACCTGGCATGTTCAAGACACTGGGTCTGATTCCCTCGGACCATATAAAGATTAGCTGGACATGGTAGCATGTATCTATAATCCCAGTATTCTAGGCTGGGAGGATGGCAGGAGGATGGCTGTGAGTTCAGGGCCAGCCACCCTGGGCCACCTAGTGAGTTCAGGATCAGCCTGGACTGCAGAGCAAGACCTTGTCTCAAAAAAAAAGTAGCTTCAAAAAAACAAAAAAAAAGTAGTTTCAAAAATCATTGCAAGGACTTTTTGCTGAGACACTTTTATACAGATTTAACGGTGAAGTCATTTAAACTCATCATCCTGGCTGTTCCTTATGGGTTTAGGTTTTTATTTTTTGGTTTGCCTCTGTTCAGAGAAAACTGCAAAATCTATCAAGTAAACTGAACCAGCACCAGCTATAAAATAACTTCTATTAACAGCTTTAAAGAGAAGCACTTTTAACTAATAGCCCTTGACTCTGCATGTTTACAATAATTCTCATAAAATTGAAAGCTGGCTACATTGAAATCGTGTATGCTTTTGTTGATGACGATGGAGGACTTAGTGTGTAAGTTGCCAATTTCTTGAGCGGCTGTTTTTGTACCTGAGGAATATTCCCTGAGTACTTGTAGCGGGTGTGATTGTTGTTACTCTTCCAAGATGTTTTAGTGAAAGTTGGTAGTTTGGACCATCACGAGTAATGCATTTGATTTGTAATTATCAAATTTACATCAAAGAAGGCGAAAATGTCCATTATGAAAAAGTGGAATTTTCTGGTTTAATTCTGTTTTCTAGATTTTTTCCCTAGTATGTAGCAACTCTGGATGCACTTTCCTGTAAAATTACTTAAGTGCAGTCTTTGTCTATTTACATATGGAAAATAAGAGAAATGTTAGTCATATGGTCCATGTGAAAGGTAAGAAGGGTTTGGGGTTTTTTTGCTTTTCCGAGGTCATGTCTAGAAGACCCTGCTTTTCCCCACACCAGCTGTGGTGCCCACATTTACTCTACCATTCAAACTATAGTGTCCAGTAACTCACTGATTCCTTCACAAAGCCAGGTCACAGCTGGGCAGCAGCTGAAGCAAGAGCCTTTACAGGTAGGAGTACAAATAAGGTATCATAAAATTGTAGCTGCTGTGGCACCCCGCAGCTCAGTGGCTAAGCACTCCTTTGGCCATGCAGACCTGATTTTGATTCTCCAGCACTAGAGAAGAATAGGGGGAAAAGACAGGTTTTATGGAGTTTGTCTTTACAGACTCCCCATATGGCTCTAAGCCAATGTTGCAGTTGTTTGCCAGGCAAATATCAGTGGCTAAAATAAAGTGTTGACGTTGAGTTTTAAGAGTCCAGGGTCTTCAAGTGTCTTCTGGTAGTGTGGGTAGGACTACAAGTAGAGCATGTTGGGAAGGTGGGAAAGGCCCCTCACACAGGAAAGAGTGCCTGCTCAAGCAAAACACCGTGTGTCTGAGGCCTCCCCACCTGGGGTGCCAGCATCGTCAGTGGTAAGTGATTAATAGACATCACGTAGACCTCCTTAAAGCAACTTACTCTGAGGTGGCCATTTTGGCTTAGCTAGAGTGTCTTCTTAACAGAGCTCTTAGCTTTAAGTTATATGCTGAGCCCTATTTTATTATAGTATCAATGAAAGTCCTCGGTCACATGTTTTGATTAATTTGGATTAAATTCAAAGTATATGGCTGGAGCGTAGCTCAGTGTTTATAGTACCTGCCAAGCAAGCACAAGGCCCTGGATTCGATTTCCTGGCACCACATAACCTGGACATGGTGGTGCATGCCTGTAATCCTAGCACTTGTGGCAGAAGGTTCGCTTGCTGTGAGTTAGAGGCCAGCCTGGGCTACATAATAGTGAGTTCAGGACCAGCTTGGACTACAGAGTGAGTGGACTACATGTCTCAGAAAAAAAAAATTAAAATTAAATAATTAATTCAAGGTATAGCTATGAAAATAGCCCATACTTGTATTTTGCAAGGTAGTCAGTTTAGGTTTTGAATCTACTTATACCAATTTCTCCTCTTAAGAAATCAGGACTGGAGGAATAGCACAGCAGTTAGAGTGCTTGCAAGCAAGCACAAGGCTCTGAGTTCAGTGCACTTGGTGAGCAAGCACAAGGCTCTGAATTCGATTCCCCAGCACCACATAAGCCAAGTATGGTGGTACATGCCTATAATCCCAGCACTCAGGAGGCTGAGGCAGGAGAATTGCTGTGTGTTCAAGGTCAGCCTGGGCTACATAGTGAGTTCAGGACCAGCCTGGAGGACAGAGTGAGACACTGTCTAAAAAAAGAAGAAGAAAAAAATGCCCCATCAGACTTACCTACTGAAGACCCAGAACTTTAACATAACTAACAAAGATGCAAGTTTCTCCACATGTGAGAGAAGAGAACCAGGCAGATTTCTTGATGACAGAAGTTGAAATAAAAGAATAAAACACAAAATAATCCCCCAACATTGTGGATAAAATAAATACTGAGGGAAATAGTTTCACTGAATATTCCATGGCCATAGTCTCCATCAGAGGAAAATGATCCTTTCGCATTTCATCACCCTGGGAGTATTTAATGTTGCAGTCATTTGCTCAGAACGTTTTTATAATTCCTCCTTTACCTCTGTATCCCACTTCTCCACCTTCATAGTTGCACCAGATCTCAATATTTTAAGGGATAGACATGTTTGGAAACAGACACAAATGCTTTCAAACCAAGTATCATACTGGATTAATCCATTCAGCTCACAAAGAACAGTAGTTATAAACTCTTGTAGGCTGGTCAAAGCCTTCTGAGTATGTTCTTGGAAGGCCATAGGTACCTTGAGTAGCAGCAGTCATCCTATCCCAAGCACCTGTAGGAGAGGAGAGTCAGGGCATCTGGCTCATGGCCTGTTTTTCTACAGCTGTGTCCTTGAGTGGGTCAGCTAGCTTTGTGGGCCCTTCATTTTTTCGTCTGGTCTTAAGCCAGAATAACCTGCAGGTGGCTTTCAGTGCTGAAGGTCTGTGGTCATGTAAGTATTGGTGTGTGTCTACACCCCCACCATCATGACTGCCACACTGGATATGGAACCCAGCGCCTCACATATGCTAGGCACCCTACTGCCACAGAGCTACAGCCCTCATAACTTTTTTAAAACATTATTTTCTTTTACTGTTTTATGGTACACAGGCTGGCCTCCAACTTTAATCCTCTTGCCTCAGTGTCCAAGTAGCTGGGATTACAGGCGTGTACTACTCTACCCAGCTACATGTTTATTAACTTGGTCTCATAATTGACAAATTACAAATTCCTTTGAGAACTAAATGAGAAAGACTTGCATGTCTGCAGCCGTTAGTTTGTACCAAGGATCTGTTTGTGGGGTGTGCACTAGTCTAGAAGAAAACAGTGCAAAGAAAGGAATGATATCGGGATTCACGATTCATCCTTGACCAGCATCTCAGTAAAAGGTTAGCTCCTGTCCCAAATGAAAACTGGGTACCCAACAAGCAATTCTTCCCTGTGAAGACTCCGAAGAAGTGTCTCATGTTCTGAAGTAACAGGCTTCCTTTTCTTGCTTGTAGGCTTCCAGGCTGGAGAAGCAGAACAGCACCCCTGAAAGTGACTATGACAATACTCCTAATGACATGGAGCCAGATGACATGGGGTACATCTGCCAGAAGAGTGTGTCGGGGAATGGGAGACCTGGCCGACTTGGCCACATACACCCTTTGTCTTATATTCAAACCCATAGAGTCTTAAAATATTCAGGTGTACCTTGGTAGTTTACACATCTTCTCAACTCCCATAGTCCCCCAGGGCCATTTTGTCCTTTTACCACCGTGCAAGGCATGTATGTCTCTGATTACCTGCAGTGTGCTGAAAATCAGCAATTCGTAGTGAAGATGACATTAAGTTCCATTTTGTGTTTGTATCCCAGAGGATTGGCTCCACCTGTGATGGCTGTATGAGGCCACCCCCTTCCCCCTGCAGTCCTTCCCTCCCCCCCCCCCCTTTGCCCTGTCTGCTGGGGTCCTAACTTCAGCACCAGAGTGCAGTTAGAAGCATCCTAGTACACTAGCTGCCAGGTGGTGAAGCAGCACTTTGCCAGGAGTTTCCTGACAGATAAGCTAAGAGAAGCCACAGAACAGCCCCTGTGCATTCAGCCAGTGCAGCAGGTGGCTCGTAGGCATCTGTCATATTCGGCCATTTCTTTCCTGTGGACAGGTCAAGCCGGAAGGGAAGGCAGAGAAGTGTGGTGTGGCCAGGCGATGGCTCAATACCAGACGCAGTAGAACTCCATGCAGCCCTGAGCTGCACCCTCCCCAGCACGGAGGACGTTGTCCGGAAGACTGAGCAGATCACCAAAAACATACAGGAGCTCCAAAGAGCAGTCCAGGAAAATAAACATGACAGGTAAAGCGCCTGCAGTCCTGCTCCGGGGGATGTGACTCAAGTTCTGATGGGGCTTATTTGCTGACTTTCAGGTAGTTGAAAGCTTAAGAGTGAGTACATAACTCTGGTTTTGTTTGTGATTTTTACATGGTCTTTTCAGTATTATTATTATATATATGAAACTTTCTAAACATAAGTGTGTCTAGAAATAAAATTGCGGTGTTCCAGGGACAGCAGTAGTCCTAGTTCTTAAGGGAAAAACGGAAGAGGCTGCCCCACAACCTGCTACTGCCGCAAGGTTGTCCTCACTCAGATCGTGGTGGGGAGACAGAGGGCATCCTGCGAAGAACCTAATTTCTTCTTTTCCTTCCTTCCTTCCTTCCTTCCTTCATTCCTTCCTTCCTTCCTTCCTTCTGTTTTCTTTCGTAAGCAAGCAATAGTTTATTGAATAAAACAAAGAGAAAAGAAAGGCTTTGGCTAGGGAGGCGAGAAAGGACCCAAGCAGGTCACCTTCTGAGAGAGCAAAGAGGAAAAAAAAGGAAAATTCCTAGCCAACAAGCCAAGAGGGGGTCCAACCAGGTGGCCCAAGCCTTCATCTCTCTTCCCTGTCTTCCTGTGCACGTGTGTGCATGCACATATATACACGTAGGAACTTCTAAGGAGGGAAGGGCTGCGTCCTTGGAGCAGGAGCCTAGCCCTGCGTAATTTCTTTCTCTGAGGAAGGGAGTGGTTCTTGCTCTCCTGATCCTTTGTTTTCTGAGCATCGTAGAGGGTTGTGATGGGCTCCATCCATTATTTACAGCCAGGTGTGGTGGCATACTGTAGGAGGCTAAGGCAGGAGGATTGCAAGTTTAAGCCCAGCCTGGGCAACTTAGTGAGGCCCTGTCTCAAAATAAAAAAGGACTGGGGTATAGCTCAGTACAAAAGCCCTGGTTTCAATCCCCAATATTAAAAAAAAAAGAGAAAAAGAAAGAAAGAAAAGAAAAACTGTTACTTATCATCATGCCTTTTGAGTTTGTTCAGAGCCAGGACCATCATCATGCATTGGGTCAGCAAAGTCAAGGACTGCATGAGGAGCCCAGCCCTGCGTGGACAGAGGCCTTCCAGGGAGCACAGTGCTGCCCCAGTGCTCATCTGTACTCTCTGCCTTGTGCAGATGTGTCCATGTGGGGCCAGCTGTGCATACCTGTACTCCCAGCTACTTTGGAGGCTGAGGCAAGAGAATCATGAGTTTGAGCCCAGCCTGGGCAACTTAGAGACTTTGTAAGACCTTATCTCAAAATAAAATGAAAAGGGCTTGGGGGTGGTGAGTAGCACAGTAGTGGAGCCCTTGCTTGGCATGCATGTGACCCTGAATTCAGTCCCCAGTACAATGACAGGGAAAAAGGGCAAGAGACTCGTCCCTACCTAGAATTCTCATCTGTGACCCTGGCACTGCTGTGCCACCCTCCCTTCTCTACCCTTTGTCCTTTTTATTCCACTGTTATTTGCCCCAGTTTTATTTCCCACTGTAGAGGAGAGGAGTTGTATATATTCCTTGGAAGATAAGAGTTAGTCTTCCTGGATGGATAGCTGGAAGCTCCATGGAGGAAAAGAACCCGCCCAGTACCTTTGCAGAGGCGGGTGGCCATTTCTTTTCCCTCTTCCCCAAGTATCCTTGTGGCTTAGAAGCCCCAGGGTGACCCCATATCTTACGACCTGTGTCCCACAGGTTTTTTTTGTTTTTGTTTTTGTTTTTTTTTTTGTTGTTGTTGTTGTTTTGTTTTTTTTTTTTTTTTTTTTTGGTCATAGTAGTGGACAGGGTGCTGAGTGGTACTGATGCCGAGCAGCGCCTTCCCAAGGGAAGGGTGCTCATTTGTCAGGGGACCCAACTTTTCCTTTCCTCCAGTGCAGACATGCTGTGCTGGTTGTTCAAACCAGAAAGTGTTTATATGGTATGGCTCTCTTTGATAGTTGTCAAAAATATGAATATCTGCCCTGAGGCCGTTTCTGGCTTCAAAGATTACAGTATGGTGTGTGGTTCAACTTGGGAAGATTCTTTTTCCTTTTTTTTCATGATCTGATTTCTTTCTTTAAGACCATGAGGGACAAGGGAATGGTGTAGATATTTTCATCATTAGCTTATATTTTTGATTTAAAACCACAATTGGCCTGTGGAATTTGTGAGCTGTTTATTGTTCTGTGAGAATCTCTGGTTGCTTTCACATCCAAGATGCTTTGCTTTGTGACCTTGCAGTGTACTCATTTAAGCCTTACCTTTTCCTCTCATTTTCTCCTCTTGTTGACCCATTGCTGGGGTTCATCTTAGGTAGACCTGTAGCCCGTGCAGGTACTCTCCTTACCCGATCTTCCTGCAGGCCAGTCCTCTCTCTTCTTCTCTCTCTTGAGGGCTTACTGCAAATCACACACGAAAGCTTTTCTGTGGGAAGGCACCAGTTCAGTGTTAGGCTCAGCTCCCAGTGACAGGAGGAGCATGCTGTCATTCATCTGCACAGACTTTGTGGCTCATCCAGGACTTCCCAGAATAGATTGTAAGGAGTGAACTTCAGAGATGGCCTTAGAGAAAATTCCTTCTCTGTGTATGGGGGACAAGAGGAGAGTTGTACTTCTCAAAATGAAACCATAGTCAGCCAAACAGAAAACTCTTTGGTGGCTCTCTGCCGCTGTGATAGAAATGGGAACATTCATGCCCGTGGACATGTCCTTTCCCTCTCTCATCGCCTTATGTCAGGACCATCCTGAACTACCATGCTAAGCACATGTTCTACCACTGAGCAAGACCCCAACCATTCTTTCGGTCTGTACCCTGCATACTGCTCAGAAGGAAAACCTCGTATTTTTAACTTGCCTTATCTGTTGCATGTGAAAGTATGAAGAGTAATAAGAATCCTGGATAAAACCAGTAGAGATTCTTCCCTTTCTCATCACCAGAAGTCAGGTTCCCACCCAGTACGGAGGGAGACCTGCTGTGCAGAAAGTGTGAGCCCGTGCACCATGCTTGAGCTCAGCCTTCCTCTTAAATTTTAGGATCAGGCCCTGTCTTCTCTGGGCTGCAACTTTCTCATTGAAAAACAAGTGTAATACTCTAGCCTCACAGAGCCAGGGGATATACTAAATGAATCTGCAAAGGCATATCACCTTTGTCAACCCTCAGCGCTGGTGAAAAGATTTCAGTAGGCTTTGTTTTCTTAGAGCTCATCCACAGGAAGGTGCTGATAGCATTAAAAGCATTTTATCACAAGCAAGCCCATGGCAGCTTCATTGCAAAGTAGGTAAGTGCCGAGTCAGAGCAGCAGCAGCGTGCTTCGGTGTTTTCTCTTTACACAAAGAAAAGATTTTTGACTCCCCAGCATCTCAGATGAATTGAATGAAAGGAATTTAGAAGTGTCCGTTGATAAAGTGATACATGGGTTTATTAAAAGTATACATTTCAATTATAATTTTAAGTTTTTTTCAGGCCTTTATTTTTCACTGTTGTGGACTTTGGCATGAAAATCCTTGTTTCTTTCTATAAATCAAGATGAAGTAATGCAAGAAGTAAATGACAGCTTGGGCATGGGTGAATGTCTTTATATACTGTTTGGTGGCCTCATCCTGAAAGTGGTAAATGTTTGTACATTTCATACTTGGAGATTATTTTTATAGGTTGAGATTTCATGGAAAGATGGAGACTCTGCTTATAACTGTGGGTCTTCTGTTGCTGTGGGAAACACAGTGGGCAGGATGCAGCCGTGGCCCCTCATTAAGGCAATGCAGATACCCTGTTCTGGCCTGAGGATTCTCTGCCTTGGAAACATCTGACTGTGTTTGAGTAACATCTTCCATATTTTGCAGTTATATTTCCTGCTCAGAGAGGATACACATAGCTGTTACAGAAATGGCGGCACTATTCCCTAAAGTAAGTCATCTCCTACTCACTTGCTTTAGATCCTTTTAAATGAATAGTAAGTCTCTTTATGACCTTCCTATTGGGGTAACCATCTAAATATACAATCATATAGGGTCTTGAGCTATTTTTGTTGTACATGAGTATAATAAGATGAGGCCAATGTATTCATGGCCAGCTTGGATTACACAGTGAGAGTTTGGAACCAGCCTGGCCTACAAAGTGAGACCCTATCTCAAAAAAAAAAGAAACAAAGAAAAGAAGGAAGGAAGGAAGGAAGGAAGGAAGGAAGGAAGGAAGACAAGACCAAGGGAAGCAATACATACCTGTAATTCCAGCATTTAGGAGGCTGAGATGGGAAGATCACAAGTCTGAGGTCAGTCTGAGCCACACATCAAGACCTTATTTCAAAAACAAGTAAAAATAAGACAAGTAAAAGTTAAGTACTAAATGGCAAAGCATTAGCAGAATAAATTTTATCTGAAATATGTCTCTCACGTGTGGTTTTAAAAATTATCTCATACTAGCACATATTTCTAAAATGATGCTACATGTACTTCAGCCTTTGACTTAGAGCACTTCCACATCCCTAAACATGGGCTGCAAGTCACACAGTGGTTAAAGCACCTGTGTTGGAGGGGGGTGTAACAGAAATGCCTCTTGACTGCCCAGCACAGTTGGAACTGTCTTCAGGAATGTTCTTGTCCCTTGCTGGTGGATGTCCACACTGCAGTCCACAGAAAATGGCTCTTTTTCTGTTTAGAAACCCAAGTCTGACGTTGCGAGGACTTCCCTCCATTTGCTGACATCCAGTGCCTACCGGCTCCAGTCAGAGTGCAAGAAGGCCCTGCCAGGGGACTCCAGCTCACCCACCGATATCCAACTGATCACGCAGCAAGTCATCCAGTGTGCGTATGACATCGCCAAGGCTGCCAAGCAGCTGGTCAACATCACCACCAAAGAGAACAATAACTAAGCAACGTGTGCTGGCCCTTCTATTTTCTAGGCTTTATAAAGTCTGATTTCAAATTTAGACATGGAACTCTTTTAAGATTTTTACAAAAACAAAAATTTAATGACAATTTAAAACTTTTTAAAAAGAAAACTCAGTATTATTTTTGCATGTTTTCTAACAAATTTTTGACTATTAATTTAACCCACTTGCCTTATTTTGTGCCTGTTTGCTGGTAGTTTGTGATATCCTGTTGTATTGTCAGCGACTTTTGGAGTCACGCTCACACACTCAGAAGTCTCATTGCTCAAAGTTTGTTAAAACTTTTCAAGTCCTTACAGGTCCCTGCTTGTGGATAACACCAGATGTGAGATTTTTAGCAACACATTTTCTTGAGCAAATTGGATTACAAAAAATATATACATATATATCCTGCTCCCTACAAAGCATTGTGCAATAAGTAAATCTGTAAATTTTCCAGCCTACTGCAAAATCTCTTGAAGTTTGGAATATCTCCAAGCCTGTATGTAGAGGAAAGACTTTGCCATTCCGTACAGATAGTGTAACAGCCTCTCTCGAGGAAACAACGAATTGATCCGTTTGCCACTATTCTGTGATGTTAAATGTTCTGTTATTTAAATTCTTGACTTTGATTTTCTGTTTCTAACCATCATCCTGAAGTCTCCACAGATTCAGGTAGAGGCTGCCCTCCACATCTTGCCCCATTTGCCATGTGCAGGGCAGGCGCTTACCTGTCACCTGTCACCCGTCATCAAGCACTCTGCCTTGCCTGCAAAGCCAGACGGTTCATTTGGAACATGTGGCAAAGAGAAGCATCAGTCTGAGAGTCTAAGAAGCCATAGCCAATTTTTGTACCACCCATTCTGGTGTCACCACCACGAACTGACATTGATTTGTACCTCTCAGTTACTCCTTTCACCACAGACAGATTCCTCCCATGAGCCACTCTGCACGTCCTGTCATCTGTAAGGACTTCTAAGGTAAGATGTAAGCCGTCATGGTCGTTAGCTTTCCCTGTGCCTCACTCATACCTAAAAGCAGACATTCTTCTACGACGTCCTCAGAGAGTGCGTTAGGGGCAGCTCTCCTGGAGCTGTGGCAAAGTGGAGGTGAGTCTAAAACAGCTGCGACTGGTTTCTAAGTTTCTCATGGAGCACATTCCTGTCCTGCCTGTTGCAGTGGCCCTCCTTATGTGGGGACAGCTCAGTCCCTGACCTGATGGAGCTGGCAGCTGTGCCTGTGGAGCAGGAGTGAGAGGGGACAGCTGGGAGGCCCTGGCCACCTGTCAGCAGGTTTCCCAACTCCACTTGTGTTGCCAGTAGGAAAGTGGGCTCGGGGTTGGCAAAGCTTTGATTTTTGTTTCCCCCAAGAAATGTAGGGTTTTTGATGCCCCTTCGCAAATTATAAATGTTGGCAGCTACTCAGCATGTTCACAGAACCCACACAGGTGACCCGTGACTGCTCAGCCGCTGATTCCAGGTGTGCAGCGTGAGCGCCTGGCTTCTTTGTCCCCTCGGCAGCAGCCTGGGAGCTGGACTGGCAGGCACCCACCTACCTTCTGTTAAGCTGCTGTCCGCCCCCTTTTTATCCATGTATTCTGGCCTACAGTGGTCATTCAAGAAGGACTTGAATGACTAGAGCACAGGTCACCTCCCCGTGTGCTGACTAGGCCTCTGCTTGTGGACCCTGCTGGTGAACGTCCCTACAGGCTGAGCCTATGCTGTCACTGAAAGAAGCACCCCCATGGTGTGGGGTTTACTGGGTCACCATGTACAAGTGTGCTCTTGTCACATGTAGCACACTGTGAGGGACATGGGGAAAGGGTCAACATCTCCCGCAGACTCAGCTCTGAGTGCTTCCCCATCTAGAGTGGCCTCCTGCCTCACTCTGGTGCTGGCCAGCACCCCTTGCTGCATGCACCTGCCCTTCGTGTCAGGCTGCCCAGGGGCCTTGGAAGAGGCCCAGCGGTGATCCTGAGCCAGTGCCCTTAGCCTCCAGGGAGGACAGGCCTCTGTGGAGATGTCTAGGTGGGGCACCATCTGCAGCGGGTCTTCCCTTGAACACTCAGCTACCTGCAGTGTAGGACATTGTCTCTGTGCCCTTAGAGAAGGTGAGGGGATGTGGGGACCAGCACAAAGTGTTTCTAGCTATGAGAAAGCCACAGAAGTGTTTGCCCGGAGACCATGCAGTGCCAAACTCGAACAGCAATTCCCAGAAAAAGCAAAAGGAAATGGGAGGGCCACGTGTCCCATACACGACTGTCACCTCAGCTAGATGCCGTGTTGGAGTTCTCCACTCATGTGGACAAGTTACACCTGGTCTGCACACCCGTTTAAGCCCCTTCACACCTAGACCCATTGCCTTGCACAAGCCTCGTCTGCAGCCCGCCACATCGCTTTTCACCGGGTCTGGATTCTGACTCCCTGCCCATGGCCCCCCCTCCCTGAAGCTGATGAACAGAGCACTTTATGAGCTGGCATGTGGCCGAGCAGAAGTGAGCAGCTCTGCCCCAACCTCCTTGCACTGAACTCCTCCTCCGCCTCGGAATGCAGATCGTTCTTACTTGCCAAAGAACAGTGCATTAGCCCCAAAGATCCAGGACAGCAGTTCATGAATTTGGAACTAAGACACACACAGCGTGGGAGCCAGCTCTCAGGCATGTGAGTCGCAGCAGCGAGTGAGGAACTCCGGCAGGCGAGCTGCTCAGCCGCCTCCCTTGCAGGTAACCCTTGTTCTTACAAAAGAAAATGCTGCATAGAAAAGAGATGCCTTTGATGCAGATGTGTCCTATCCATGTCACTCATTATCCTTTATTTCTTCTTTTTAGTTGTACGTTATGTTCTTAGGATTATTGGATCCTTCATGTGTTGTAAACTCGTCTTGAACTCGTGCCTGCTAGTTATGCAATAAACCGGCTCTGTGAGCATCTTTCTGCTCCTGCCCTAAAATCAAACTGATGGTTGAATCTGTCAAAAAAAAAATTTTTTTTTGACACTCATTCTGTATCCAGGCTGGTCCTGAGCTCGCTTTGTAGCCCAGACTGGCCTCAAACTCACAGAAATTCTTCTGCTTTAGCCTCCTGACTGCTGGGATTACTGGCGTGCACCACAACATGTGGCTTACGCAGTGCTGGGGAACTGAAGCCAGGGCCCTGCGATCTCTAGGAAAGCGTTTTCACCACTGAGCTGCATCTCTAGTCCTGTCGGTGGTTTTAGAGGCATTGTGATGGTCTTTAAAATGCTCTGTATTTTAAGAACACTGAAACCAAAGAACTTCACAAGGTGAAAAAAATATCATTATGTCCAGGAATTATATTTATCACATATAAGGTAAGTGACAAAGGGCTCTAGGTCTGCTAGTGACGTCTGCTGGCCCCGACCGCCCTCCTGCATGGCCCCCGTCAGTGTCGCATCCAGCTGCTGCACCATGGCCAGGCCTAGTGCCTGGTCTTGCTGAGGCAGGATGTGGAGTAAGGGAGCAAGGGGGGCAACAGTTTCAGACAAGAGTCACTTCCAGTGGCCGCTGGCCTCGACATCATGTGCATCAGAGAAACTGACCCTTAAAACTATCTGCTGAAGCAAGGTAGAAATTATTTTTACAGGAGGCTGAGGCAGGAGGATTGCTGAGTCCAAGGCCGGCCCGGGCTACACAGTGAGTTCAGGACCAGTCTAGGCTACAGAGTGAGACCCTGTCTCAAAAAAAAAAAAAAAAGATATCATATTTAAGTATTAAAAGAAGGTACTGGAAACAGAGCCGGTGTACAGCCACACATCCCACCGTGACGTGGCCAAGGTGTGCAGGAAGCTGACCATCTTAGTTTGTGCGAACACTGTGTCGCACAGTTGTAGGACTTACACCAAGGCTGGGCAGTGTGTGACTATACCACCCCTAACCGTGAAACGACCAAAAGACACATATGCGATGAAGGGTCGTATGGGCTGTGACGGGGACCGAGGGATGGAAGCCACGCATGTAGAAAGAAGTATTCCAGTGCAGTTTGGAGAAGATGCATGCTAGTACATTAGAGGGCAACATAACCCAGTTTTAATGCTAATGAGGAGTATTTCTGCTGGCTTCAAAAAGTGAGACTTGATTTTACCACAGCCTGGATCTGGCATCAAAATTAGAAAAAAAAAAAGTGGGGGAAGGGTTGGGAATACAGCCCAGTGAGAAAAACCTCTTGGTTTAATCCCCAGTACCAAAAGAAAAGAGAGAAAGAAGTGACATGGCAAAGAAAATACCCAAGCTGGGCGTAGGGGCACAGACTCCGGGAGGCTGAGACAGGAGAATCACAAGTTCAAGCCTAGAATGGATATTTTAAAAAGGAGGCTGGATGTATTTCAGGATACGTGAAGGCCCTGTGTTCAATCCCTAGTCCTGAAAAAAAAAGGAAAGAAAAATAGTCCAGATCTGTAGATGGGGGTTAAATGTGTAAAAACTTATGATTAGCAACACACTCCATAGCAATAAATGCGAACTGTGGTAACAGATAGGAAGTGGTACTGTCAAAGCAGAACTTTATTTCACAATTAATGAACATCTGAACTGGAAATAAACATGCACATGCATAATGGTGTGGCGCTCAGAGGCTCCCACCTGAGAACTCCCAGACAGTCAAAACCATATGCCAGCTTGCAGCCCAACTGCTGTGTTACAACATAACGAAATTCCGAGAAAGGTGATGAAGCCATAGAATGAGGATTCTTAAACTCTGGCTTTTAACAACCATAGAAGAATGCCCTGCGATTGGCTGTACTTTACTGAGATATCGAATCTTAAATCCAACATCATGAAAACTGAAGCCTCAGAGGAATAGTATGGAACCAAACACGCTGGCTGCTGTGGGGGCTGCCTGCACCAGAGCGCGGGGGAAGGATCTGGAACTCTGACGTTAATACAATGGGAAGAACCGGGGCTGCCGGTGGTTTTGATCTGCTGTTTCTTCAGGCCCAGCTCCTTTGGCTGGGCACGGCAATCCCAAGACACAAGCAGTCGCACCCCTGCCTCCCTAGGGGACGGTGTCCCTTCGGACGCTCGGTTGCAAGTGTGCTGGTGCCACTCCCCTACGTTCAGTGCTCTGTGGAAATACTAGTAACGTAATTCCTGAAGGAGGGAAGACTCATGTCTCGCCCACTTGCCCAAAGCAGCAGAGCCTACTAGCAGACAGCACGGGATGTGCTAATGTGTTCACAGTACTTGACTCCCAGAACATAAGAGATCTGACCCGTTGGGGATACCAAGAGAACAAACTTGAGATGAGCTGCATCAAGACCTACAAATTGGCTTTCAATAGAAGTCAAACTGAAATGCCCTTTTTAGTTAGTTGTACCAGAGACCGTTTCCAGGACCTTCACACTGAGCTACATCCCCAGCCCATTATTTTTGAGACAAGTCTTGTCTTGTCGCTAAGTTACCCAGGCTGAGCTCAAGCTTGTGATCCTCCCACCACCCAGCCTCTCAGAGTGCTGGGGTTACAGAGTTTTAAAAACTGAAAGACCAGGCTAGGGACGTAGCTCAGTGGTACAGCACTTACCTAACATGCACAGGCCCTTGGTTTGATTCCAGCAAAACAAAGGAAACCTTCCCATCTCTAGTGAGTCTTCTCACCGGAGGTTCACAATTAAGACAACAGGAATCCAGGTATTTTCCTGGCATGGAATGCAACCTGTAGCTTTCAGTATTCACCTAGAATCTTATGGTATTTATGTCACACCACAAGACCATTTGACATCACTGAAACGTGAGCCTGTAAGGACCTATCTTGGCTGAGAAAGGCAGGAGAGAGACTCTGCCTGGCCCTGCACGTCCACACTGTGGTGAGGTCTGGCCAGGCACTGGTGCCCTTGGTCACACATCTTGGCAGACGTGGCTGAGCCATCGATGGATCCTGAGCCTCAGCCACAGACAAACACTGCAAGTTTGTCTAGTGGCTGTGTGTTAAAGGCCTTAGGATCCTTCTCTGGGTTCAGGGTGCCAACAACGTCAGTCCCAGGCAATTTTGGGATGTCCATAAGGCTGAGAAAAGAAAAAAAAACATAGCACTGATCAGATTGGCAGCCTCTGAACACTGGGAACTAGCCTCATTTTAATTTAAGAGCTGAAAGCACGTACACATACATGACAGTTTTCAAGTACAGGTAATAAAACTGTGATCCTGAGCCATATATGAGGCCCTTTATAACTTGCCCTAAGAGGAGCTGGAAGGATGACACTATGGTTAAAGCACTTGCCTTGCAAGTGCAAGGACCGGAGTTCAATTCTCCAGTACCACATAAAGCCAGCCATGGTAGTGTGCGCCAATAATCCCAGGACTGAGACTGAGAGTCCAAGGCCAGCAGGGGCTACACAATGAGCTCAGGACCAGCCTGGGCTACAGAACAAGTCAGTATCTCCAATAATGCCCTAAAAACATCTTCCTGTGTGCTCTGTGAAACCCTCAATCTGAGCATAAGTTGATCTATGCTAGGAGAGTTTAGAAACGCTGTTTCCGGTACCTATTCGCCCCTGCACGGCAGGGCACTAATGTCCCAGGCAAGCACGAGGACTGCTCTCACTCTGTTGCCATGCTGCTGTCTGCAGAACACATCCCTGCAGATGCACCCCCGAGTACAGGGTCCCGGGTAAATGTGGCACAGGCCCTTGGGCAGCTCCACTCACCAGCTCCCTGAGTGCCACCCTGCTCCCCAGAGTGCCCTCTCCAGGGAACAGCCAAGTAAGTACTTCAAGAGGCAGGGAGAAAGGGCAGGATGGATCGGCCAGAGGCAGGCAAGCAGGTCTCCTGGCCACTTGGCTCCGGCCAAGGCTCTTGATAGACTGCACTGTTCCAAGACAGAGCAAAGTCAGCTCAAGGGCGATCAGGGGCCCAGCTCAAGGGCGATCAGGGGCCCAGCTCAAGGGCGATCAGGGGCCCAGCTCAGGGCTGGACTAGAGGCCGCGTCAGCCTGTACTTGGCCCAGAGGGGCCTGCAAAGGATGGAAGCAAGACAGGCCAGGCCTGGGAGAGTGGAACCAAGCAAGCACAGGTTGGTGCCCTACCTTGGGCCGGTAGCCCTGCTCGGCCATGCTCTTCGCCTCCTGCTGCAGCAGCAGGTCGGCCAGCTGCTCAGCCTGCCTGGCCTCCTCTTCCTCCTCCTCAGCCTGCTGCGCCTCGTCCCATGCCTGCCGCCGCCGCTCTGCAACCTAGGCGTCAAGGACAAAAGCACCTGAGGCCCTGACCTCGGTGCAGAGCCCTGCCTCCGTGCTGGGGAGATGGTGGTCCTCGGTGTGCCAGAGGATGAGAGCTAAGGGGCAGTGATGGCAGATGCCCACACCAGAGCAGGCCACACGGGCGGTGCTGCAGCCTTATCACGAGCTCTGGAGGTCGCATGTGCCTAGGAAAACACTGCCCGTCAGGTACTAGGCTGAGAGCCTACAGAACTGTGGCCCAACGCATCGCCTGCGTAGACGCACAGCAGAGGGAGCGGCCCCAGCACAGAACCTGATGTGGGCTTAGCCAGTGGGAGGTCTGGGTGCTTGCTGGAGCTAAGCGGGGTGCACTGAGTTGTCAGGCCCAGCCCACCTGAGCTTCAAGCTCCTGCTTCCGGGCCAACTTGAGCTCCTCGCTCTCCTCTCGCTCGCGCTGCGCAGAGTCTCTTGTCTCCTCCAGGGTCTGAATAAGTTGCTCCCTGTGTTTTAAGGACTCCTCTTGTGCCCGCCGGTTCTGCTCAATCTTCTCCTGGATTTGCTGCTGCCTCCCCGTCAGCACCTGTCGTCCGCAGAGGGGAAAGGAGGATTCCCACCTGAACCTTGGTTTGATCAGCACTGGCCATGCCTGCCAGTGCCCAGAGGCATCCCCACCCACCCCGACATACACAAAATGCGGGCTGGATGGCGATGCGCACAGCTGCGCCCACACAGCCATCAAAGTGGCCTGCGTGGAACAGAGAATCCCATGGGAACATGGGAAGGCTCAGACCCTCAGGGGCTGTAACAAAAGGAAAAAACCTCAAGCCTCGCAAATGACCAGAGGTAGGTGGAGTCTAGGTCCTTCTCCCAGCCTTCTGAATCTGCATCCAAGGAACAAGAACCTCAAACCTGCTGGGTCTGGGATGCTAAGGGCGCCGTTCACAGGAAACAGTGACACTCAAGCGTCTTAAGTTCCCTTCTTATATTTCATTGCCTCACCAACAGCACCTGCGCCAATCCACACGGCAGGCACTCACCACTGAAATAATTCAGGTCCAGGGGCGTAGCTCAGTGATTAGCGCATCGACCTGGGAAGCACTGGGTCCGGTTTGATTCCCCAGCACCACTGTCGCGGTTTGGATCTGGTCAGTCCCCCAAAAGCCTCATGTTCCTGGGAGGTGGGACCTGGCTAGAGGGGCCAGATGCTCAGGGCTTGACCTAGAGGAGTGTATGCTGGTTCCCCCTTCCTCTCAGACTGGTCTATTCTGCCATGATGCTGTGAAGATCTGTTTCCCAAAGCACCTGCTCCACCACGTGATTCCACCATTTTCCAGCCGACCACCCATGAACAGACTGGGAACTAAAACTGAAACTAAGCCACAATAAATCTTTCCTAAGCTGTGGATGTCAGGTATTAAGTCACAGTGACGAGAAAGTAACCACATAATAAATGGGTATGGTGGTGCACACCTATAATTCCAGCACTCTGGAGGCTGAGGCAGGAGGACTGCCATAAGTTTGGGATACAAAGTGAGTTCAGGACCAGCCTGGACTATAGAAAGACAAACAAAACAAAAACCCACTGAAGTAATGAAAGCATCATGATACCCCTGCACTAGCCAATACTGCGCTAGCAGCTGAGAGCCCGGAAGGCAAAACAGCTGTGCTCTGGACAGGGCCACAAAGAGTAACCGCAGGCAGGGGAAGAATGAAAGCCGGGGGGACATGCAGTCCTCACAAAAGTGAGCCAATTTCCCTCGGTTTCAAAATGCTACGAACCAGCAGCCCAGCAGATGGCTCACCGCGGTGTCCCATTCTAAGTCACTGGAAACCAGCTTTCACCACAAAGGTAACAGAGACTTTCCCCAGCAACCTCCCAGTGGTGGGGTGTCTTCCACAAATGCTTTCTGGCCTACCCCGAGGAAGATGTTCTCATGTAACACGCTCCCTGCAGGGGTTTGTGTAAAACTGGCTCAAAATTAGAAGAAAGCAGAATACCCACGCAAGGAAAGAAGCAACCATGGACGCTCTCAGACGCTGCCACGGACACAGGACTCACAGACACACTGCGTGTTAAAATGGCAAGACCAAAGGTAACAGGAAAAACAGGTGTAGGAGGGGCTGGAGGCATAGCTTAGTGGTGGAGCACTTGTCCAGCAAGCACAAGGCACTGGGTTCGATTCCCCAGCACCACATGAACTGAGTGTGGTGGTGCAAGCCTGTAATCCCAGCAGTCGGGAGGCTGAGGCAGGAGGACTGCTGAGAGGTCAATGCTAGCCTGGGCTTCAGGACCAGCCTGGACTACCAAGCAAGTCCCTGTCTCAAAAAAGACATAGTAAAGATGCCACGCTTGGAAACAGAAGAAATAAAAGCAAAACACCCGTGGCTGTGGGGCCGTGGAAACAGGCGCCAGGTGTACTGGAGATGGAAGCTGGCCTTGCACAGTGTAAAGCAAGTACTCTACCTATGAGTTACACTTCCAGCCCTTATTTTTAATTCTCGTATTTCCGAATTCCTGTCTGATAAGCTTATATTATGTTTACAATGATTTTTTTTTTTTTTTTCAGTGCTGGAGATCATTCCAGGGCTGTGCTCTAACTACAACTGCAGCCCATTTTTTATTTTTTTTTATTTTTGAAACGGCACTTATCATAACCAGACAGGACCGTTCGCAGAACGTGCAGCAGGATGAGTGTGTGAGTGATGAGTGAATGCCTCCCAACGCCCACCGAGCCCCTCGGGGCGGGCTTACCTCGCGCATCAGCCGGTCCCGCGCGCTCTGCTCTCGGGCCCACTCTGCCTCTCGCTTTTCCCACACCTCCTTGGCCTCCTCCCTGGGCAAACAGACAAACAGCGGCCGGTAGTGACCCAGAGGACATGTGGCTGCAAAGCACATGCCTCTCGGAGCCAACTCCAGGGGCAAGGGTACTTGCCTGCACAAAGTTCCCAGATTACAAGAAAGGGTGGCACTCACAAAAGCATTGTCACAGTGTGTCACCTCACACTTCACCTCCTTAAAAAGGGCGCTTGTGCCCACCTGCACTGCAGCCATTTGGCACTGAAGCAAATGACCTATCAGGACTCAGAGAGGAGGGGGAGGGCTGGAGGTATGGCAGAGCAGTTAAAGCACAAGCTCAAAGCCCTGAGTTCAATTCCCCAGCACCACATAAAGCCGGGTACATCAATGTAAACTTTATGTATTACACATATCATTAAACAGGGAGAAAACAACATGCTACATTAAAATAAAAAAAGCCAGGTGTGGTGGTGCACATCTATAAACCCAGGAGGCTGAGGCAGGAGGATTGCTGTGAGTCCAAGGCCAGCTTAGGCTTTACCAGTGCCCAAGCCTGTCACCACACACTTGGTGTCCTTGCTGACTCCCACAGGGACAGACAAGTGACCACCTCGAGTCCCCGTGTCCCACACCGCTACCACTTGGTTGGGTCCAGTAGTAAGAGGACTGCACACACTTGGCAATGTCCAGCTCACAGTGAGTACTCAGTATATGTGGAATACTCTAAGATCAGTTTGGTCTACTAGCATAATTTTTAGGCCCCAATGCTGGGCACTATGGGGTGCAGTGGTGTATACATAGAGTCAAAGTCCCAACTATTCCAGAGGCTGGAGCAGAAAGATCACTTGGTCCAGTTCAAAACCAGCAGGGGCAATACAGCAAGAACTGATGTCAAAAAAAACTTCTTAGGCCCCAGGCTCATTTTATAGACCCAAGAAGCATTCAGTAGCTCCATAAGGTGCAACAATTTCAAATATCTAGGATTGTAGATGACCAGATCAATAGGCTCAATTATTCTGATTTCCATCTTTTTTCTTTCTTTCTCTTTCTTTCTTTCTTTCTTTTTTTTTTTTTTTTTTTTTTTTTTTTTTTTTTTTTTTTTTTTTTTTTTTTTTTTTTTTTTTTTTTTGAGATAGGGTTTCACCCTCTATAGTCTAGCTTGGTCCTGAACTCACTTTGTAGCTCAGGCTGGCCTCAAACTTACAGGTGTGTGCCACTACTCCCAGCTTATGTGACTTCTATCTTAAGTAACTTTAGGGAAAACCTTCACAACCCAAGTCCTTTTGCAAACATGTGCATGCTCCCTGGGACTGATGAACAAATGAACGAGGATAACACTTCAGTAGCACAGGCGGCCGTGCAGTGACCGGAGCAGCCTTTCCAGGCTGGGGAGAGGCCAGGAGCACCTCACCTCAGCAGCGTCTGTAGCTCCGCCTCTCGCGCCTTCTCCAGCCGCAGCTGTGCCTCCACAAGCTGCTTCATGTGAGCCACGCTGGCCAGGGCCTGCTCCCGCCGGGCCAGGTGTGCGCGCTGCTCCTGGGCCTCCTCCTCCAGGAGCGCCTGCAGGAGCTGCCGGTCCGCCTCCTGGAGGAACAGCACACTGCTCGAGCTGTGCTCCCGCAGGGGTGCCCTCTACCCACCGGTAGTGCCAAGCACACATGCAGGTCCTCCATGGTTTTTTTTTTTTTTTTAATTGAGACAGGGTTTCGCTTTGCAGTCTACGCGGGCCTCAAACAGCATTCCTCTTGCCTCAGCCTCCTAAGTGCTGGAATCACAGATTTGTACCACCATGCCCAGTTTACGTGGTGCTGGGGAATCACATTCACAGCCTTGTGCTTGCCAGGTAGACACTAGTGATTCCCCACCTTTTTTATTTTGGGGGGGCAGCATCTTACTGTGTGGCCCAGGCTGGTCCTGAACTCACTATGGAGCCCAGGCTGGCCTTGAGCTCTCAGCAATCCTCCTGTCTCAGCCTCCCAAGTGCCACCACGCCTGGCTTACATGATGCTGGGGAATCAAACATGGGTACTTAGCGCTTGACTTAGCTAGGCAAGTGCCTAACCACTGAGCCATTCCTCCAGGCCTCAGTCACCTTCTTTTGTGGCAAGGAAACTTAAGATCTACTTGTTATTTTGCAGCAGCACTGGAGACGGTACCTAGGATGCTGCGCCCAGTAAGCGCTGCTCTATCTCCCGGCTCCAGCTCAAGCTCACGATGCAGTGTACTGCAATCCCTGCAACTGCAACCCCTGCTGTCCATCCGCCATCAGCTCTTAGGTCTACTTCTTAGGACTGGAAGTCTGTACCCTAGGATCAGCACCACCCTTGTGCTTTCATCCTGAAGAATGAAGCAGCTTGGGAGGAACAGCACAGCAGTTTAAAGCCCTTGCCTAGCAAGCACAAGGCCCTGAGTTTGATTCTCCAGCACCAAATAAACCCGGTATGGTGGTGCACACTTGTAATCCCAGCTCTTGGGAGGCTGAGGCAGGGGGATCGCCATGAGTGCAAGGCCATTCTGGGCTACACAGTGAGTTCAGGACCCGCCCAGGCTACAGAGCGAGACCCTGTCTCAAAAAAAAAAAAAAAAAAAAAAAAATTAAGCAGCTGGTGTTCCATTCTTAAGAGAATGTATCTGCATATTGAGCAATGGAAAATATATTTTTCAAAAGGGGCTTTAAAAAAACCAAAATACTGTTCACTCACCAGCTCTTCTTTGACCTGTTGAGTCCGTCTGTTGAGTTGTGCATTATACTGATGCCTCAAAAAGCGCCTAAAATTGAGTAAACCACAGGCTGCCGTCAGCACCTTACAAGGAATCAGATGGAGGAGAGACAGCAGCTCACACCAGGCTGCATCCTCTGTGGTCCCAGGGGCCGGGGAAGAGCGGCTGTCCCTACGCACCCCAGCTCGGCCTTCTTCCGAGAGGCCGCCATCTGCCTCCTCTCTTCCTCCAGCCTCTCCAGCTCCCACTGCTGCTTCAGCAGGTTCTCCTGCTCCTTCTTCAGCTTGGTGGCCTGTGGTCACAATGGTAAGCATGGCTGAGACGGCGGCCAGCAGCTCTTCCTCCGTTCCTCATCTCTACTTTTGGCAGGCACCACACAGGCATGGCCTGGCCAGCTTGCCTGCTCAAGGTCCCTTCCACCAGCAGGACTCTGAGCCCCTTGTTCATCCCCCTCATCTAAGCGACTTTGGGCGACAGCTGGCCTCAGCCCTGCGGTCATCCTGCATTTGGCCCACACGTCAGTATCAACGTGTGCCTCACCCAGTGACACAGCAACTGCGGGACCCAGGAGTGAGGCCATTGCTCAGTTTCTGTTTCTAGCACCCAGGGTTAGTGGTGGCGTCAAGTCTTAAGGCATTAAGGCACTGAGGCCAGGGAGAAGGGAAGAGAACCTGAATGAGAGAACCCAGTCTCCTGGGAAAATGAAGCAGTGTTTTCAAGAGACAGTCCCCTAGAGCCCAAACCAGAGACAGATGTGCGCTAGACCATCCAACCAGCCATGCCTGCTCCGGGCACTAGCAATCTGCTTCCTCTAAACACAGCTACGAGGGCAGGGACTAACTAAATCTGGGTCTTAATGTTCTTGAGATCGGCTACTGCCACATGGTGTCACAACTCTTAATATCACCATCCACTATGACCTTCTTAAAACAGTGTTTGTGTGGGTCTTTTTTTTTTTAAGACAGGGTCTCACTCTGTAGTCCAGGCTGACCTTGAACTACTGGCAATCCTCCTGCCTCAGGCTTCTTCTGAGTGCTGGGATCACAGGCTGCTGGGATGCACTACCACACCCGGCTTATGCGGTGCTAGGGAACTGAACCCAGGGTCCTGAGCCTGCTAGGCAGGCGCCCTAACCGCTGAGCAATCCTCCAGCCCAGAGACCAGCATTTTAAATGTCCGTTTCCCACTGACAAGCAGCTGGCGAGAGGCAGCCTCAGGCCCAGGCCCAGCTCACCTCCAGTTCCCTCAGCCTCAGCTCGCCCATCTGCTGGAGCAGCGCCTCTGCCTGCTGCCTGCCCTGCAGCTGCCGCCTCTCCTCCTCAGCTTGCACCCGTTCCGCGGCTTCCCTCCGGGCCGCTTCATATTCGTTCTCACAGCGTTTGTTCTCTTGATCCTCGGTGGCTTCTTGCTGTGAGAGGGCAGTGAAACCGGCACATCAACACCTGTCATGCAGCCAGCTCCGACCAGCTCCCCAGCCACTGCACACTGCAGCAGGGTAACCCTGGGAGATGCGGCGCGGAGGGGGGCTCCCTAAGGCAGCTGCCCCTCTCCCACAATTCTGCCAAGTACGTGCAGAGCAGCCCAGGAAGCCACCACAAGCCAGGGCTGGGCATTTATGATGCTAACTTCCTCAAGAGACTTCACTGACAAAAAAGGCCCCAGAGGACATGTTCTACCATCACCTACCAGCCCAGGTCATCTGCATGCTTGTAATCCTAGCACTTGGAAACCTGAGGCAAGAGGACTGCCATAAGTTCAAGGCCAGCCTAGGCTATAAAGCGAGACCCTGTCTCAAAAAAATGAAAAAAAAAAGATATTCAGTTGTTTTTCTTCTTTTGTGGTACTAAGAATCAAACCCAGGGCCTACACCCTGAGCTATATTCTGTTTAAAGAGGTTTTTTTTGTTTTGTTTTGGTTTGGTTTGGTTTTTTTGAGATAGGGCTCACTCTGTAGCCCAGGCTGGTCTTAAACTCACTAGGGAGCCCAGGCTGGCCTTCAACTCATGGCAATCCTCCTGCTTCAGCCTCCTGAGTGCTGGGATTATAGGCATGTGCCACCACACTCAGTTTTATGTGGTCCTAGGAAATTGAGCTCAGGGCCTTATGCTTGCTAGGCAAGCACTTTAACTGCTGTGCCATTCCTCTAGTCTTTTTTAGTTTCTTGATTTTGTGACAGGATATTATTAAATCACTAAATTGCCCACACTGGGCTCAAACTTGTGATCCTCCTGCCTCAGCTTCCCAAAGTGCTGGGATTACAGGCTTATACCACTGGGCTTGGCCAAACATTCAGACTCTCGACCAGAGTCAGTAACATAGAAAAGAAACAAACTCAGCCGTGAAGCCATTCTCCCACTTCTGTGTGAAGGCTGTTCCCAGAGTCGCGTGCCACACCTGGTGTTTTTCTTCTTTCTGCATTTCCCAAGAGTTGACCACATGCTTCCTGTGAAGGTCCAACTCAATCTGAGGATGAGAGAGGAAAAAATATTAATGCCTTCATTGGTTTATGTGCAAAGTACTCACTGGGGCAAGCACCTCCCCCCACATACATGACCGTGACTTCCCTTTCTGAGGACTCACAGTGACCCCTGTGTCCATACAGGTCTGAGTGCAAGTCAATCAGAAAACAAAGGATCAGACGCCTCTGTATCAGTAGTAACAGAAACTCCCGTTCCTGTTACTTTGAGTTGAACAGGAAGAATGTCAGTAGACATTAAAATGGAGATGGAATTTCAGAGACCACCTCTCATCGGCCTGAAGTGCCAGGGCCTGGGAGACGGCTCAGCTCCCAACATCCCTGCAGCGAAGCAGAAGCTGTGATCATCACATCACCCTTGTGACTAATGATGCAACAAGTCTGGCGTTACTACAGGGAGGTGGGAGCTTTAAAAAGCTTCTGGATTAGAAAATGAATTGCAACACTATCTAAAAGCTTTTGTTGGGAAATCATTTGTAACGTTTAAAATGCCGTCCCCAAAACACTGGACTGATGAACTTGAGTAAATGACTTTAGAAGAGCCCTGTAAGCCAACCAATGGCTGAGAAGCACCCCCGCCCGTTAGTGCTGACCGCACAGTACTCCGGCATACCTCCATGCAACGGGCAGTTTCTAAATATAACTAGAAACACATAAAGTAATGGTACCAAACTGCAAAAACTATTATGTTCAAACAGATGATATCAGTAATGCGTTATCTCCTCCTAGCCAGTCTCTGCTGCATGAAGCCACCGCAGGCCACTTTCTCCCTGGCCCTAGGCCCTGTAAACCCACCCTCTGGTTTCCCGCCACCCCAGCTCAGGCCTTTTCCATCCCGCTGCTGGCATCTCATCCAGCCCCTTGCCACTGATAACAGAGGGACACTGGAATGTACCCTGGTTAAAGTGGTCAAGGGAGGTTTCTCCGGGGGAAAGCCACACAATGCCAGCCAAGGCCTGTCCCTGCCTGCCTCACCAGCTACAGCTCCTGGAGCCCCCCTGCTCAGGTGATATCTCAGCCTTGCCAAGCTGCCATGGCTTCCTGGACTCTGTTCTTGTGACTCAGGGCTGAATCCTGCAGTCACATCTGTCTAGATCTTCTCCTCACCCCCATTTTGTCAACTTCAAACCACATATTCTTCAAAGCTCCTCCATCCCAGTAACTCCTCTGGAATGCCCCCCCAGTCCAAGTCAGCAGGGCTGCTATGCCCGCCTGCCTGGTACCTGCAGTCTGCAATGCAATGGCTGCCCACTGGCTCCCTGCCTGGATGGTGAGCCCCCTAAGAGTCAGGACCACCGCCCACATGGTAGACACTGCAGCAATGCTGAGTAAATGTTATGCACCAGGTCTTGCACCTGGTGCTCCTTGCTTCAGCCCAGCACAAGATGTATGTTAAAAACCAGAAAACAGAATTTCATCTGCACAGGCAAATCAGTGGAAGGTTCTTGATCATCACCTCTCGAAGCTTTGGATTGTTCTGTTTCCAGTGTTCATATAAAAGTTTTTCAGCAATCTATCAAGAAAACACAAAAAAGGAAGGCTCATGTTGCTTTCTTTCTTCTTTTTTATATTTTCTTTTTTTTCTGATAGGGTCTTGCTCTGAAATCTAGGCTGCTCCTGAACTCACTATTTAGCCCAGGCTGGCCTTAAACAAACATAGCAATCCTCCTGCCTCAGCCTACCAAATATTGGACTATAGATGTGTGCTACCATGCATGTTTTATGTGGTGCTAGGGAATTAAACCTAGGGCTTTATACTTGGTAGGCAAGTGCTTCAGTGGCTGAGCTACAGCCCCAGCTCTCCCTTTTGAGACAGGGTCTCATTCTGCAGTCCAGGCTGGCCCTGAACTCACTATATAGCCAGGCCAGCCTTGGAACACATGCCAATCCTCCTGCCTCAGCCTCCCAAGAGCTGGGATTACAGGTGGACATCACCATGCTTGGCTTATGTGATGCTAGAGAATCAAACTCAAGGCCCTGCATTTGCTAAGCAAGTACTCTACCATGCTATTCTTCTAGCCCCTGATGTTGCTTGCTTGCTTGACTATATATATATATTTAAGATAGGGTCTTGCTCCTTAGTCCCAGCTGCTCCTGAACTCACTATGTAGCCCAGGCTGGCCTTGAACTCAGAGTGCTGGGATAACAGGCCTGTGCTTACCCAGCTTATGTGGTGCTGGGGAATAGCATCCAGGGCCTTGCGCCTGCTAGACAAGCACTCTAACCACTGAGTCATGCCCCCACTCCACGCTGCTTTTCAGATCCATTCAGTGTGTCAGAGGATGCACAAAAGAAGTCGGCTCAGGCCAAGCGCCTTTCTGCTGGCACAGTCACTGCACTGCCACTCCAGTCTGCTGCCCAGCACCCACGGCTCTGGAAGCCAGGCATCCGAGCAGGAGGCATGATGCTAACTCATGCAACGATAACAAAAGGAGGCCAAAGCTGTTGACCTCAGTGGCACAGGCCTGTGATCCCAGCACCCTGGGAGGCTGAGGCAGTAAGTTACAAGTTCAAGCCCAGTCTGGGCAACTTAGCAACCTGGTAAGACTGTGTCTGAAAATCAAAAATAAAAAATGGGCTGGGGACGTAGCTCAGTGTGAAGGCGCTGAGCCTCATACTTTGTACCAAAGAGGAAAAAGAAAAGAGGGGGGGCTCAATCTAAGCATAGTCATAGGTCCTTTTTAGGGGAAGCAGGCTAAAAGGACATTCTGGGCTCCCTGCTTCTCACAACTACCTTGGGAGACAAAAGATACCAGTCTCAGGCCTCTGTGGGACCACAGAGCTCAAATATGGGACAAGCAATCAGCTGTAACAATTTGGGGCTGAAGAGAAGAACCAGCTCGTGTACAACATGCCCTGCACAAACAACCTGTCAGCACTTCCCTTGGAGTTCCTGCAGGTAGGTAGTGTCTCATCAGGTCAGACCACCCAGGAATGACCCCACACAGGTGACACTGAGGGTGTCCTACTCTGCTCTCCTTAGGGCAATGACAGTTACCAGTTTCCTTTGCTCCTCTCGGGCAGATTTCAGATTCCCGTGGCGCTTCCGGATGTTTTCTTCCCTAGAGGTCATGCTCAGCCTCAGTTCCTCCAGCTCCTTGAGCAGCAGGTCCTGCTCCTCCAACATGAGCCGCCGGAGTCGCGCACGTCTGGCCTCTAGACTCTTCCTCTTCTCCTCCTTCATCTTCTCTCGCTGATAGGCAAGCATGCTGGGGAGAAGGCGCCGGACCTGTCACTCTTGCTACAGGCACAAGCCGCGAGCCTCTCCCACCGTGGGGTAAGAAGCTGAGGCAGGCACACCAGTGACACAGGAAGGTCCCTTCCCAACCCCACCAAAGTGAAGACAGCAGGTCACGGAACAGTGTGCATACTAGAAAACCCGTTATTTTGCAAAAATGGAAAACATAATGGCTTATATATGCATGCAGTAACGTTAATAGCTACTTATTTGAGCAACTGTTATGTGCCAGGTACTGTATACAAGGGTGATTTTATGTTAATTATCCTACAAAGTTCAATTCAGGCCTCGTTTCATGAGGAGGAAACCGAGGCTCCTTTATGCAGCAAGTGACACAACCAGCGTTTCCATCTAGGTCTGACTCCAAAGCCTAGGCTTTTTACCTCTACGTTTCTACATGTATTTCTATAAAAAACGGTTTGTGTATTTTTTTTAATCTTTTGATTTTACAGAGGACTGAGCCCAGGACCTTTTGAGCTGCATTTCCAGCCTATTTTTATTTTTGATTGAGAAACAGTCTCACGAAGTCACTGAGTCGTCCAGGCTGAGCTTGAATTTGTGATGCCCCCTGCCTCAGCCTCTTAGAGTGCTGGGATTAAAGGCAAGTACCACCAAGACCAGCTTTATTTTACCTCTTTCAGTGCAAACAGTGCAAATTACTTCACTGACGATCTTTTCTTTCCAGTTTCCAGCTGGAAAAACAGCACCGCGCAGAACATGCTGTGAGGTTATATTCACTTGGCCCTGGAAGCCTCATCCCCTGACCACTAAGCAAAGCACGGTGCCCCTCCATCTACCTGGCAGTCACTGCCCAAATACCTCCGCTGGTAGGAGGTCCTGGAGCTCCATTCCGCTTGCTTGGAACTGCAGATGTCGGACATTTTGAAATAATGGCTGTTCCGTTCCCACTGCTGGCGAAGCCGGGCCTCCTGCTCCCGCTGCCGCTGCCATGTTGCCTGCTGACTCAGGAGCCTCCGGCTGCACCAGGAGGAAGGGAGTGTAGGGAGCGCCATCTGAGGAGAACAGCAACTGTAGGAAAACGAACTGCTGAGTGCTGCGCGTTAGAATCACGTGGTGGATGGACTTTAAAACAATACCCACATCAGGGCCCCGCTCCAGACCAACTGATCACTGAAGCCTTAGATGAGGAAGGTGGAGGAATGACATAGCAATTAAAATGCTTGCCTAGCAAGCACAAGACCCCTGCACCTCATGAGCTGGGCACGGTGGCATACACCTATAATTCCAGCAATCAGGAGGCTGAGGCAGGAGAATTGTCATACGTCTAGAGCCAGCTTGGGCTACATAGTGAGTGAAGGACTAGCTTGGGCTACAGAGCAAGACGCTGCCTTTAAAAAAAAAAAAAAAAAAAAAAGGATTAGGGCCCATGCGTCAGCATTTTGGTTTACTTACTTGAGACGGTGCCACACTCTGCAGTTCAAGCTGGTGCTGAGCTCCCTAGGTGGCCCGAACTGACCTCAAACTCGTGGCAACCCTTCTGCCTCAGTCTCCTAAGTGCTGGGACTACAGGAATGGGCCACCATGCTCAGCTAGCATTTGGAAACGATTTGCCATGAACACAGAAAATCATTAACTTAAATAAACCTGGTCTGTGCCCAGAAATAGGCTGGTCACTCTCAGGGATGCTTCATACAGAGACAGATTATCCTAGCAATTTGGGACTCTTACGCTCCACATTAAATAATAGGACAATTACTTCAGGAATACTAGTACAATATATGCCAAGCACTTTATACATAATATATTCATATATATACATTTTTTGACTGTTAAAAATCAGCCCATAAACAAGATCAACCCATTCTTTGGCAAGTGAAGAAATTTAAAAAGGTCTGGGGACCTAGTTTACATATCTTCGAACCTAACTTACTTACAGGTCTAAGACCGGAGTGGCTAGGCCACCCAACTAGTGGCCTGGCCTGGATCTCAGTCCCGGATGTCAGGCGCCGAGAACGGGATCCAGGACCACGACTTCCGGCGCCCGCCCGGGCGGCCCGGCCTGGCCGCGCGGCGTCGCCGTCCTACGGTGGGCTTCTCTGGCGCAGCACTTTCCCGACTCACATTCCTCTGTGTCCTGGAGTTTCCAAAGAGTATCCCGGATCCGGCTCCCACGCTCTCCAGCCCGCAGCGGGCCTCGCGTCCAACGACACAGCGACGCTACCGGTTTCCCTGCTCGTTGCCTTGGCAATGGGACCGGCAACGGAGCGCCGCAAAGCCCAAACCACCTCCAGCGCGTTGCGGGCAAGAAGAAGAAAATTGTGTGTTTTTTCCCTATGGCGCCGCCTCGCGGCGGGCGGGAGATCGGAGCAAAAGTAGCTAGTCCTCGAAATAGGGAAAGATAGTAGGAAAAAAAAAAATCGGTCCCTACACAAAATTCAGAGTTCCGGTTACTTGGGAAGATGAAAACGAAGGGAATCAGGGGTTCTCAAGCACTGCTGTGCCCCAGCTTCCTAAAAGCCTGATGCCCAGACCCTAGATCTTGTCCCCTGGGTGGGTTGGACGCCACCCCGTGGATGTCTCTCCCAGCTCCTACAGAAGCAGGCAGGGCAGAAATGTCGTCATCCGGCCACCTGGCCTGCCACATGCTCCCGCTAGCCATCCTCAGAGTGACCTGTCCGGAGAAGGCTGCCCGTGGTGGCCAGGGCCCCCTCGGCGACGCCACATCGGGCCATCTGGTGAGAGCTGATCAGGCCTTGTTCTAGCCGGCCTGCTCCCGTGTGCACAGGACGACGCTAGGCTAGGCGTGCGGTTCTGCTCCTGAGCCTCCTAACCAGAATGTCCAGGTGGGTCAGCCAGCTTCCGTCTGGGGAACACTTTCAGCGCATACAATGACACCAACATTCACGGCACTCATTGTGTTTTGAGGCCAGGTGGGTAGGAAGGAAGTCACCTCTACTAGTTCCAAAATATTTCCTTGTGTCAAGCTTGTTTTATTTATAAAACGTGAATCGGGCAACCCACCTCAGGACCCCGTCCAGTGTAAAGAAGCTTCTAACCCTCTGTCCTTGTTTTTACTAAATAGAGTACCTTCTCTACACCTTAAAAAATGGGAATCATCCTACCTGTATACTAACAGCACAGCTATCGGTATGATTATTACCCATAAATTCATGTTTTAATCATCTTGGTATTTCTTTTCTTTTCTTTTCTTTCTTTTATTTTCTTTTTTTTCTTTCTTTTTTTTTTTTTTAGACAGAGTCTTGTTCCGCAGTCCAGGCTGATCCAGAACTCACTGTGGAGCCCAGACTGGCCTTTGACTCATGGCACTCCTCCTGCCTCAGCCTCCCAGAGTGCTAGGATTACAAGCCTGCATCACCAGGCCCCGCTAAAGTGATGTTCTTCAATTACACTATTACACCAGCTGAGGAGCTGGAGTGAATTCTTGTTTTGCTGCTGCGGCAGCCTTTGTGAATGGAAGCCAGAGCCTCTCCGTTGAGGCTGGGCTCAAGCCACCCCTCCCCTGCTCCTAATTCCAAAATATGGTCGGTGCAGATAGCTGCCTTACACAGCTGCCTCCTGGTGCCCGCCTCCCGGTGGCGCAGCCAGATACAATCTGCTGGATGGTCCACTGACTCCCGCACGCCTGCGTGGGCTGCGCAGATATGCCACAGTGCTACCTCTCCGTTACCATGTGACTTCCCGGACATCAGGCCTGCCTGCGGTACAGCCACCAATTAGAAGTCTCCTCGGGGCACACTCTAATCATCCACACGAGACTGCCTATGCAGGCACAAGGAACAGGGAGACACTTCTGCTTCTGTACTCTGTGCTCTTTCTTTTTTTATTGTTATTTTTTCAAGCAGGGTCGTGTTCTGTCATCCAGGCTGGTCTTGAACTCACTATGGAGCCCAGGCCAGTCTTGAGCACACGGCAATGCCTCTGCCTCAGCCTCCTGAGTGCTGGGATTAGCAGCATGTGCCACCATGTCCTGCTTAAGTGGTGCTGGGGAAATCGAACTCAGATACTTAGCACTTGGCTTAGCGCTTGCTAGGCAAGTGCTCTAACTGCTGTGCTATTCCTCCAGCCCTACTTTGTTTTATTGGTCTACTTCTCTCTTTATTTTCATGCTATAGGCAATGAAGCCTAGGGCTTCACGCATGCCAGGCAAGTGTGTGCCACGGAGCCACACCCCTGGGCCTCTTCTGCCCGACTTACATGACCAAAATACTGTTTTCATCCAGTATCTGCAACAACGTGCCAATACTTGGCTGCTGTGGGCTGCTCTGATTCCCAGGGCGGCAGCAAGGGGTCCTGTTGGCTGCTGTCGCTTGGCACCGATTGGAAAGAGGTGGCAGACGGGCTCTGTGGAATAGCAAGGCTGTTGGCACGGAGCCCTTTGCCCGGAGGAGCTGGCTCCACAAATCCCATCAGCATGCTCACTCCTGCTGAAACCTGGCAGTGGGCGGGGTGATGTCACTGGAGTCAGTTACCTCACAACTGCCAGTCCTGAGTAAGTAACTCAAGAAATCAATTCATAATAACTGCACCCTTCTTGGAGGGCTGCCCGCCTGCCCATATGCCAACTGCCAAACTGACATTAACCCGTTGAGAGCTCCTGTTAGCCCTGAAACTCAGTCACCATTGGGACCGTCTTCGCTGGGCCGATGAGACCACCAAGCTCAGAGAAGGAGGTGTGGTAGCATGTTAAAGTTTCCCAAAGGCATCGGGTTCTAAGTCCCAGGACTTTTTTAGTGGCCTGGCAATTGAGCGTAGGGCCTTCACAATGAGCCTCTTTCCCATTGTTTATTGGAGACAGAATCTAAGTCATTAGCTTGCCCATGCTGTGCTTTAATTTGTGACCCCCCAGCCCCTTTTTATTGTTAATTTATTTTTTGTGGGGTGGTCAGAGTCTTGCTCAGTAATCAGGGCTGACCCTGAACTCACTGTGTATTCTGGGCTGGCATCAAATTCATAGCAATCCCCCTGTCTCAGCCTCCTGAGTGCTGGGATTACAGGCGTGTGCCCCCATACTTGGTTTATGTGGTGTTGGAGAATCAAACTGAGGGCCTTGTGCTTGCTAGGCAAGTGCATTAACCACTGTGCTAGTCCTCCAGACCTTTTTAAAAAATTAATCTTCTATCTTCTTTGATTCAGAGTAAACATTCAACAATATTTGTTGTACATGAGAATGTCTGCCCTATTATAGTAAGCTGTAGATAGTCAATGATGGACAGAGAGAGAGAAGAGAGAGAGAGAACAGGGGACTGGGCCTCAGTGATACAGTGATTGCCCAGCATGTCCCACGCATCTAACCCTGAATTTGACCTCTAACACAACTACCAAAAAAAAGCCCTGGTTGTTTTGTTATTAAAGCCAGTTTATTAGCCGCTGGGTGTGGTGGCTCTTATCTGTAACACCCTCCTTTTGGGAAGCTGAGTCAGGAGGATCACAAATTGGTGCCTAGCCTGGGCAATTTATTAAGACCTTATCTCAAAAAATATAGGCTGGAGGTATAGCGCAAAGGAAGGATAGCAGGCTCAAGGCCCTGGGTTCAGTTTCCCAGTGCCACATAAACTGTGCAAGGTGGAACACTCCTGTAATCCTAAAACAGAAGGATTGCTGTAAGTGTGAGGCCAACCTGGGCTACACAGTGAGTTCAGGACCAGCCTGGACTAAAGATCAAGACTCTGTTTCAAACAAATAAGTCTGGGGTGTTTGTAGTTTAGTATGAAGGCTCTGGGTTCAATTCCGTAGTATTTGGGGGGCGGAAAAGGCAGCTTTGTGGAAAGCCTGTGTGGCTCTCTACCTCTGCCTTCCCTCCCTCTGCTCTCTTCCCACTTCCCTTCCCTTCCTCGGCTTTCTCTTCTCTGTTTGAACTATTTACACCACAAGCCAGTGAGGGGCGGGGGTGTCTCAGAAAAATAAGCATCAGTAGCAACAAAGGGGAGAGGGTAGCACTGGCCCAAAGAGGTTGTTGGAGACCACGTGGGATGAGAATGGTGTTTGCACGGGGAGGGGTGGCCCAGCCCAGTGGCGGGAGCCCAAGCCAGCAGCAAGGGTGCCCTTGTGGAACGGCAACCTGACACAGGATGTCAGAATTCAGTAGGGTGTAAAGGGCGACCTTGCTGGGAGTTAGTGTGGCAGCAGGAACAGGAAATGCTTGCATACAAGGGTTGGTCACAGAGGGTCTGGGGCTGGAGAAATGGCTCAGAGGTTAAAGCTCTGAACACCTGAGTTTGATTTCCCAGCACCACATAAGCAGGACAGGGTGGTGCACACATGTAACCCCAGCACTCGGGAGGCTGAGACAGGATAGCCAAGGATTGCCATGAGTCCAAGACCAGCCTGGGTTGCAGAGCGAGACCCTGTCTCAAAAAAGATCTGAAGATCTTAATGAGTGTGAAAGTGAAATTTCATTTACATAATGGTCAATTTAATGTGAAAATACAAATTCTTCGCTCCCCACCCCCTTGCATTTAAAACACAAAAGATTGTGCAAAGAAACAAGGGCTGGATCTTTGTTGTTCAGTAAAATTATAATTTGACCGTAATTTTTCTGAATGGTTGTTCCCTAAGCCAGGCATGCTTCAGGAAGTAGCCAGTGGAATCTTTGCTGCCCTAAGGAGAAGGCATAGAGAATCAAAAGACACAAGGAAACAAGCTATAATTGCTCAGCGAGGCAAGGCAAGAGATGGAAAAGTCAGGCGAAGGGAAGGAAAGGGGTTCCTCTTTCACTTTGGCTCATGCCAGGGATCGATTTTATTGATAACAGTGGCCCTCAGCTGAGAAGCATTTTTCCCCTCGCAAGAGACATGGAATAATTTTAGTTGTATCAGTGTTGGCGGAAGGGATGCTATTAGCATCTCATGGAGTAGACCCTGGTGGTACTACTAAAATTTTACAGTGAACTGGACAGCATCCCACAATTATCCAGTTCCAAATACCAATAAGGCTGATGTTGAGAAACTATGGCGTTCAACAATCTCTGCTTAGAATTAAAAGCAATCCCTCTGTGCATACTTTCAAATGAATTATTAAAAATCAACACTAGTTTATATTAAGAGTTTCTTTGCAAAATGGTCTCACATACAAAAATATGTGGTTTAGGGAAATGAAAGATGTTCCTTTTCAGCAGAACTTTTTTTAACTTTTAAATTAATCCTAAAATATACTGGGAATTCCTAAAAAGCTAGTGATAATGGCTGTGTGTATGTGAACTGGGCAAACATTTCTGATGAAAACAGGCTAATAGTGCTCGCTTGTAGTATTGCTCATTGGGTGTGCTTTTAAAAGAACATTTTTTAATTTTAAGATTAAATTGATTTAATTAAGAAAAGGGGCTAGGAAAACCACTGAAATGTCAGCTCTGTTGCTGTCAAAAGAGCGAGTCCCAATTACATAATGGAAGAGAATCAGAGTTAGCATGGGAGACTACATTAGAATTGGATCTGTCAGAATGGAAAAACACAGTTTTCAATATAGATAGATGACCGTAGAAACATACAGGCGCTTTGGGAGGCTGAAGCAGGAGTGTTGTAAGTTTGAGACTGGCCTGGGCACCCCAGCAACTTAGTGAGACCCTGTCTCAAATGAACAATAAAAGGGGCTGGGGATTCAGCTCAGAGTGAAGGCTCCATGTTGAATCCTCAGATACTATGCCAATGTGTTTCTAACAGTGCCCATGAGAAGGTCCTGGAGCAGTGACACCCCAACACGAGGCCTTGGTTTCCAAATACCACATACCAATAAAAGGAATCACATCTCTTTGAAGAAATAAGTGATCTCAAAATTGGGAGGAGAAGGACAAGATAAGCCTGGGATCTCTTGTGCCAGAGAGTAAGGAAGTAAAGAGTAGTGAGGGGCTGGAGGAATGTCACAGTGGTTAAAACGCTTGCCTAGCAAGTGCAAGGCCTTGGGTTCGATTCCCCAGCACTGTATAAACTGGTCATGTGGTGCATGCCTGTAATCCCAGTACTGAGGCAGAAGGACGACAGGGGATCCAGGGCCAGGCTGGGCTATATAGTGAGTTCAGGACCAGCCTGGACTACAGAGACCGGCTCTGTTTCAAAAACAAAACAAAACAAACAAACAAACAAACAAATGAGCAAAAGAGGAGAATGGCTTTATCACGGTGGAGAAACCTGGAAGATGCCACCATATGCAAATAATGAAGCTGCCTGGAATTATGTCATCTGTTGTGATGCAATCAGATACTCTCGCAATATGCTATGATGCACAGGCCTGAGATCCTAATCAAACCTGTATGTCCTGAATCTAATTGTGACTGTGCTGCGGAACCACCAGTCAAACACAAATTAGAAGTCATTCTACAAAGTAATTGCCTTGTGCCAGGTGGGTTGGCACAAGCCTATAATCTCAGCACTCTGGGAGGCTGAGGCAGGAAGATCACAAGTTTTAACCCAGCCTGGGCATCTTAGCAACTTAAAAAGACTCTGTCTCAAAAAATAAATGGCTGGGGACATAGCTCAGTGCTAAGATTCTGTATTCAATGCTCAAGTACTAAAAAATTTTAAAAAAAATGTCAAGGTCATTGGAATGTAGGAAAGACTAAGGAATGTTCCAGACTTGAAGACTCAAGAGACAAAATAACTACTTGTCACATGTGATCCTAAACTGGATTCTTATTCTCCTGAGAATATTATTGGGGCAAATGGCAAACTTTGAGTAGGCCTGAGGATTGCGTGACAGAATCTATCAGCGCGTTGACAGATGACCTGTGATCTGCAGGACAGCCTTGTGTGGAGGAAATATTCAGTGTGATGGGGCATTGCTGGTAATGTATATTTTACACAGATCAGGATAAAAAAGTTACTTTTATGGTAATTGTAATTATATATTTTTTAATAAAAATAGGTCATCACTAAGTTTCTCCTGCCTCAGCCTTCAAGAGAGTTGGGATTACAGGCCCAAAGCACAGTACCCAGCTCCCTCAGTGTCCATTTAAGCTACCAGCTTGGTGCCCCGTACTAGCCTCATAGCTGTCATAAGGTGTGGGAAGGTGTGAATCCACTCCAGAGCAGATGCTGCAACCATGGGTCGGGTGGAAGGATGGGCGAAGGGGTGGGCGGATGCAGCTTCCGGACCTCCCGCTACCTTAGAGCAGGCGCTTATCCCATCTAGGCATACAACACGTGCTTTATGTCAAAATTCCTCTTATATCTGCCTGCACGGCTTGGCTGGATGGACCAAGTTGTGAAATCGAAATGTCATCCGATGCTGGAGGTCCCCACGGAGCTGGGCTTTCTGGGTGGAACTGACAGAGGCGGGTGCGGTTCTGGCACTGAGTTGGGGGCCTGGGCATGTCGGTGAGGCACCGAGGAGATGGTATCAGTGAGGCCCAAGGCGGTGCGGTTGGCTGGGAGGGGTGGGAACAAACCAAAGCGGGTGGCGGAGCCCCTATCAACGGGAGATCTGACTTGATGAGGCACGTCATGGTCTGGTTATGCACAAGAAATGATGGTTTGATCTTTCCCAGGTTCTGTCACTTCCTGATCGACCTGGGTCATGCCCTTGGCTCTTCTGCTCCCTGAAACATTAAATTAAAAATATACGGTCTGGCAGATATTTTTCTGGCACTAGTGACTCTACATTCTCTTATCGTGTGATGCAAATTCCTTACTGCTCCTAGCTCTTGCTCACCTCCCTGACCTCGGTTTCTAACCCGCCACTGCAATTTCCTGTCGCTAATCCCTCCTCTCCCATCCCCTTCCCTGGTCCCTCTGGTTCCATGTACACACCAAGTCACTGGCCACCTTGAAGCTGTGGCTCATGTGCCCCTCACACCAAGTCTTTGGCCTGGATCTTTTCCACTTCTCCTTCATGTCTGAGCTCAACTGTCACCTCTTCAGACGTGCTGCCCCTCACTGCCCACTTCCTGTGTCACCCAGAGGCCATCAGTCACTCTCTGTCACCCTGCACGTTTCGCTGTGGTTCCGCTTTGGTGTATCCGCAAGCAAGTGCTCTCACCGCTGTGCTATTCCTCCAGCCCCTGGATTTTTGAAGACACGAGATCATCATGTTTCAGGATTTAAGCGCAGAAGTGGATTTGGGTTGACAGGAATGTGATCCAGGCTGTGAGAGTATGAACCCTGGGATGGCGGAGGGGATGTTGGGTTTGGGTAACAAGCATCCAGGCAGGTAGTGATTGAACTGAATTATGAACTGGGATGGGCCAACAGAAAAAGTCAAACTGTTGAGGTCAGACTGGACCCCAGACGTGGGGAAATAGGACTCTAGGGCGGCAGTGACTGAGATACCGTGTCACTTAAGCAGAGCCCAACGGGTGTGATGGAGAATCGAGAGATCGAGAGATAAAAGCCCAGCACTGTCCAGCGAAGTTGCTAGTCTGTGGGAAGACAAGGCTTGCTGTGGGGCGGCAGCAGCCCTGAGGGCGCCGTGTGGGCTAGACGGAAAGCGGGTGGGTGGGCTGCGAGCTCACATCGGGCTCGCCCGGGTCAGGGGTCAAGCCGGGGCGGAGGGAGGCGCACCTGGAAAGGGCTTACTCAGGCGCGGCTCGCCCCGGGCGAACCTGGAACCAAGCGCCGCGGGCTCCCACGCCGCCCCGCCCCCTGGCCAATGGAGACGCGGAGGCCGAGCGGGCGCGCGCGGATTGGGCGGTCGGTTGAGGCGGCGGGAGCGGATTGGGTGCGCCCGGGCGGGGCGGGGCCCTCGGCCAGGCAGCTTAGGCCCTCGGCCGGCGGGCGGCGCTGGGCCCTCGGCTACGAGGGCACGGCGCTGGCGGAAGTGGCGACGCTGGCGTCCCCGGAGTCTACCGCGGGAGGCAGTGACGACCCGGGCGCTGACCGCAGCAGCCCGGGGGGTGGCGTCGACCCCAGGGGCGCGGGTTGGGGCATCACCGCGGGCCTCGACCCCGAAATGGCGCTGCTGGCCGAGCACCTGCTGAAGCCGCTGCCCGCTGACAAGCAGATCGAGACCGGGCCCTTCCTGGAAGCGGTGTCCCACCTGCCGCCCTTTTTCGGTGAGCCAGGGTGAAGGTGGGAGTTGGCCTGCAGCGCTGCCCCGGAGCGCACCCGGGTGGACCTTAATCCTTGCCCTCAACACCCCCAAACGTATTAGACACCTGTGTTTTATTTCCTACGTCCTGGATCCCTTTTTTCTCCCCAAAATTTCCCTCCCCAAAACAATCCTAGATCCCCTCTCCCTAAGCATGTTCCATGGTCCACCTCTTCCAGAGAGCCCACATTCCTCCCTGCCCTCAGATGCACCCCAGACTCCTTTCTTTCGTGCACCCCCAATCTTTCATCTCCCCCAGACACCCATTACTCAGAACTTACAGAAATGCTCCAACATCCTACCGCTTTGCTCTCAAAATCCTTCATCCCTCGCCCCAACTTCTTTCCCTTTCCAAATGTCTCTCAGCCCTTCGAGGGGCGGGTCCTTTAAAATGAATTAATCCTCCCTTCACTCCTCTGGCCTCTCCCTGTGGGAACCTCTCCGGGCTCTTCCCTCAGAATTCCCCCGTTGTGGGTCAGAGACCTCCACCCCCACCTCCAGGGCTGCAGGGGAATTTTAAAGATGGAGTTGCAGAAGTCTACCCTTTTCCAGGGGAATCCACCTAAATTTTTTTCTCCCTTCAAGGCCAGGGGTCAGAGTCGGGGGAGCTGTTGAGTGGGTTGATGCTGGCGTCAAAGTGCTTGGCACGAATGTTTCTCTTGTTTCCGACTCTCCAAGAGAAGACCTCTCCCCCATGTGTCATGGTGAAGGGCCATGGGGCCTCGGGAAGGTGGCCCCTATGCCAGTCCAGACCTTCTCCCCGTTGCCTCCCCTCCCCTCCCTGCCACCAGCCCAGGCCCTGGATGGAAAACGGGAAACAGAAGCTAATGCCACCTGCCCTGCCCTTTGCGTTGGGTCCAGGCAGCAACCTGAGCCTTGGCGTCCTTCTCATCCATGGGGACTCTCCCAGTGCCCCGCCTTGCAGAAAGACACCAGCCCCTTGGGGCAGAGTCCAGCTGAAACCCACACTTGAGCAGAACCGTAAGACTAGCTTGGACTGCAGAGCTCTGGCACCTCGGAGGGTCACTTGCTCTGGCCCTGGCGGGTGGTGTGATTAGGGCTTGTTGAGGTCAGTAGTTGCCACAGGTGTGGTTGTGGTCGTGCCAAGGCATATTCTACGTTTTGAGTCTCACTCTGTGCATCTGTGAAATGGGATGCTGATCTAGACTAGCCACGAGAAGCACAGTCGGGCAGGCACGTGTGTAAAGCTTTGGGCTGTAACTGCCAGGTTCTGTGGAAGCAGAAGTGTGCGTTGGGGGGAAGGGTATTTATCTCTAAGTTCCTGGAGCAATTTTCTTCCCATAGTACATGATTAATCAGTGTCTTTGTACAGCTGCTATATCCTCAGTGGCTGGCACACAGTCGGTCCTCAGTGTGGTGTCTCAGCTTGAGGTAGTACTGTGTCTCCAGGCATGGGCGTGGGGCTCACTTACCTTTATAAAGCACTGAGGGTTGTTTTTGTTTTTGTAACTGAGTTGTGTTGTTTCCTCTCTGGTGCTGTGAACAGTGGCAAGTCAGAACCATCTAGCCGTGGTTCCATCTAAGCCAGTGGTTCTCAACTGAAGAACTGAAGGCAAGTTTACCCAGTAGGGGACACCTGGCAATGTTTGGGGACATTTTTGTCATAACTCAGAGGAAAGGTGCTGCTTAATGAGGCACGGGCCCTCGAGGGAGGTGGTAAGCGCGCTGCAGGACAGTCCGCCCACCACACGGAATGCTCCAGCCCCAAAGGGGGAGAACGTGGAGAAACCCGGGGTGAGCCCCATGGCCTTTTCTTCCCTGACCTTTGACAAAGACACGTGTCACTTCTGCATTTAGGGGCACCTTTCTTGGTTGTGATCCTCTGGCTGCTTTGGGAAGAAGGGGGGAGGTGACATCTGGAGCCAGGGAACAAGAGCATCCCCACCTCCCTGGACGTATTTCAAAGGACCCTTGTCTCTGCTGCAGTCCTGTGCTGTGGGTGTCACAGCTGTAAACAGGAGAACCATTTAGACAGACAGCCCAGTGGGCTTGGCCTGGAAAGGGTTAATTCTTCTAGGCCATTCTGCCTGCCAGAGCTGCTTGCTGCTCACCAAAGAGAATCCTTAGCCTCCTGAAAAACGAAAGTGACAGCCCATCTTGGAAGCATTCTGCTCTTCTGGAGGGAAACTTGCTCCTGAGAGTTTTGAGGCTGTGTCTTCCCGACTGGCTTTTCTCCAGAGCTCTGGGCTTGGTTGAGATCCACTGTCAACTTTATTGCAGGGGTTGGTCTAGATTTTGGGAGCATCTGGCTGGTCACCTGGATGATGTGGGTGATGAATGTCTCTCATGAACGGAGCTGGGCTGGAGCAGTGGGTGCAAGAGGTCCGAGAGACATCGCGGTCACAATTTCTTCCAAATCAGAGTTTTCATTTTGTTCCTACCCCACCGCCCACCATGCCACTGCTGACATTTTGGGCCAGGTCATTCTTGGTGGTGGTGAGGCACTCTCTTGTGCACTCTTAAGATGCGGAGCAGCAGCTGGGTGTGGTGGCACATGCCTGGAATCCCAGCACTTGGGCGGCTGAAGCAGGAGGATTGCTGTGAGTCCAAGGCTAGCCTGGGCTATGTAGTGAGTTCAGGACCAGCCTGAGCTACAGAGAGGAAAAACTTCCATGGTTTGAATGTGGCCCTAATGTATTTAACCAGTTCCCCACTGTTGGCCACTCACATTGCTGCTGCTTTTCACACTGGTAACATTGTACAAACCCCTTTGTGTATGTGTCTCTGCACAGTTCTTTGTAAGTTTATTTATTTATTTTTTAGACAGAGGCTCACTCTGTAGTGCAGGCTGATCAAGAACTCATGTGGCCCACACTGGCCTCAACTCAAGGCAATCCTCCTGTCTCAACCTTCTCAATACTGGGATTACAGGCATACACCATCATGCCCAGCCTGTATGTTGCTGGGGAATCGAACCCAGGACCTTGTGCTTGCTAGGCAAGCTCTAACTGCTGAGCTGTACCCCCAGCCTCTTAGATATTTCTCACTTTCAAAAGTGGGACTGCAGGGTCCCGGGGTGTGAGGGCTCTTAATCTGTTGGAGAGGTGTTTCTTAAACCTTTGTGGGGTGCGGTTCGGTGAGTACATTGCTTGGGCCTGGTGAATGCTAACTCTTTCAGCTGCCTGGGTGTGGACTGCAGATCAGCCTCCTGCTTAGCCGGTTTCGCGCATCCTCATCCTGGCCTTGCCCTCATCCTAGCCTCCAGCTTGAATGCTCAGGTTGTACAGGTTTTACGGCATCCACTCAGAGGCCAGCCCTTTATCCTTTTTTTATTCCTCTACCTTTACCCAGTAATCAGATCTTCACCAATCAGTTTGCAAGACTAACTTTTAGCAAGGCTGCTTTCTTATATCCGAGTCAGTTATGCTGCTGTTCCAGAACGCTGAAAGTCGGAGGGAACAGATGAAGAGGCTTCGATGTTACTTAGGCTTGTCCCTCCCTCCCTGGAAGCCTCAGTGGCTCCCTGTCGCTATCTCAAGTCTGCTGTGGCCTTTCTGAGCGACTTGCTGCCCTATGCCTGGTGCCACCCTGTTGCTTCCTGAGCTGTCCCCGGGTTGTTCTTTGTGCCTGGTGTGGCACCGGGCTCTCCAGCCCACCACCTTTCTTATGCCTGGCCGGGTTCCACATGTCCTTAAGGAATTTGTGTAGCAGTCACCCCACCCCAAAGCTCATTCCTGGCTCCCTCAGACTCCCAGAACCTGTCACATTGCGTGACTTAGAGTTATGTCAGTGACTAGCACTTGGTGAGCTGGTATAATTGCTGAAAATATTTTTGCCTTTCTTTCTTTCCAAATTAAAATAGTTAAACTAAAATAGATAATCTGAATTGAAATCCATAACTTCTTCCTGAGCTTGTACGTAGCAGGCATTATTAATCAATCATGGTCCAGTTTTCCCCTTTTGGCCCAGACAGAGCCTTGGGACTGTGATGTGGGCACTCTATGCCCAGAGACAACCTGTCTTTGCACAGGCAGAGCAGACAGCTCTCGGGGCCTTTTCACTGAGTTATTAATATATCTCCAGTCTTAATTAATTAATGAAAATAATTAATTTTTAATGGTATCAGGGATCAAGTCCAGGGCCTTTACACTGAGCTACATCCCCAGACCATTTTTATTTTTGCTTTTAAGACAGGGCCTTGCTAAGTTGCCCAGGCAGGGCTTGAACTTGCGTACTAGGATCGCAGGTGTGTGCCACCATGCCTAATATTTTTCATTATCTTTCGTGATGTGACCACTCTGGGTCAGTTGGAGTTGGTGGTGTAGGTTGTTTTGGGAGAAATGGAGACTGGGCCCAGGACCGTCACACTGAGCTGTATTCCCAAACTATTTTTTATTTTTGATTTTGAGACAGTGTGTCAGTTACTTATTTGTTGCCGTGACAAAATACCCAACAGCCACAATTGAAGAGGGGAAAGGTTTATTTAGGTCATGGTTTCAGAAGGTCTCACACAGTCCATTCATGGGGCAGCTGGCAACGGTGTAGGTACTGGGCAGAGACGGGTGGGAGAGCTGCTCACGCCACTGCACAGAGAAGCCAAGTGAAACGGGAGCAAAGGAAGATGGCAGACTAAGGCAGGCCGGAGCCTTCCCAGGAGGAAGCTCTGACGGTGGTTTTTCTTCCTTTCTTAGTTCCCCCACCCAGAGCGGGTGCCCCTCCCCCGTTTCCTGGTCCACAACCCCTGGAAGCTCTGTCCAGGGTAGTCCCTAATCTCAACAGTGCCATCCCTTCAGTTCAGACCCCAAACATCTGCCGTGTCCAGCTAAGCTCTGCCTCCCAGTAATACACAGTTCCAAATAAATACACGAAGCTTTTGGGGGACACTCAGTATCCAAACCATAGCAGACAGGGTCTTGTTAAGTTGCTCACCCTGGGCTCAAGCCTGATATCCTCCTGCCTCAGCCTCCCAGAATTTTGCAGTTACAGGCCTGTGCCATTAGATCTGGCTCCCAGCCCCTTTGTATTGTTTATTTGAGAAAGAGTCTTACTAAACTGCTGTTTCCCAGGCTGGGGTCAAACTTAATAATCCTCCTGCCTCAGCCTCCCTAGAGTGCTAGGGTTATAGGTGTATCCTACCATAACCAGCTACTACCTCTCGGTTTTGAAATCCAATGTTTTAGAATTCATGCCTTTTAGCATCATTAAATGGTTGAACATCAGATACAGGTATGATATTTATTAAATAGTTCTAGAATGAGCCACTCTTGGCAGGGAGTCCCAAACAAGCCAGCTTCAGATTCTTGAATACCAGGTACAGTTTTTTGGGTTTTTTTGACAGGGTCTCGCACTGTAGTCTCAGGCTTGTCCTGAGCTCACTAGATAGTGTAGCCCAGGTTAGGCTTAACTCACAGCAATTCTCCTGCCTCAGCCTCCCAAGAGTTGGGGTTATAGGGGTTTACGTGGCACTGGGGAATAAAACACAAGACCCTGTACTAGCTGGGCAAGTTCTGTACTCTGGATTATGCCTCCAGTCCCCGGGTATTCATTAAGTAGTTCTAGAGCGAACCCAGGGAGAATGGCTTTCCATCGCGTCGGTCTCATTGCTTGCTTCATTTTGGAGCACAGTGGAGTCGAGATGCACAGGATTATGTTCTTGTTTTATAGCCAATAAATAAACCCCAAAACAAAACAAAAACTAATCCATAAAACTGAGGCCAGAGAGATTGACTTGCCAGGGTCACACAGCCCAGGAGCCTTCACGGTAGACAGGCTGGCTCAGGCCTCGGGGCTCCTGCGCCCTGGGCTCACTCTGGTGCCTCCCAGCTGACCTGGCTCCATCCCAGCAGGCAGGAAGAACCCTCGTGGATCCACTCTGCTGGCTCTGCTTACACTGCTGGGACTTAGCCCTGTGACACAAGGCCTGGGAGCCATAGGTGTGCGACTCATCAGCCCGTACAGAGCCGGGGTTGGGCAACTCCCCTGATTTGAATGCCGAGTGACATGACTCAGGTGTATAAGTCACCCGCGGGGCTGGGCTACTTTCCAGTCCTGGGGACAGTGACAGATCACCTGGGAAGCAGCTCCCGACACTTTCTGATCTGCAAGACACCCCCTTATTGCAGCAAGTGCTTTTCTGGGTTTTGCCTAACCCTGCTTTGCTTTTTTTTTTTTGGGGGGTGGGGGGGTGGTGAATACAAATATGTGTTCAGTTTCCAGGTGTGTCCAACCTGAAGCCTACAGAGTTTTTCCTTTCATGTTAAAATTTTTTTAAAAAATTAAAGTGGTAAGCTAGGTATGGTGGTACACTGTTATAATCTGGCACTCTAGGAGGCTGAAGCAGGAGGATCACAAGTTCAAGTCCAGGGGCTAAACACATAGCTCAATGGTTAGAGCTTGCCTAGCATTGCAAGAAGGCCCTGTGTTGATTCCCACGCACCACGTAAAGACAGGCAGGATGTGGTAGATCACACCTATTACCTGAGCACCCAGGAGCCTGAGGCAGGAGGATTGCCATGAGTTCAAGGCCAGCCTGGGCAACAGAGTGAGTTTAGGATCAGTCTGGACTACAGAGTGAGACACTGTCTAGAAAAAAAAAAAACGTTCAGGCAACTTAAAACCTTAATAAGATCCTGTCTCAAAATCAAAATTAAAATAGGCTAGGGATGCAGAGTTCAGTCCTCAGTCCCCCTGCTCCCAATCTGTCACTAACTGGTATTATATACTTGTACATTAACTATATTGTATGTAATATTATTATATGTTACATATTTTATATGTGGTTCAAGACAGTTCTTTACTCAAAAATAAATAAATAAACAAATGGGGGTGAAAACCCCAGCATAGTACAGCTTGGACACACCCGATCAATCCCAAGAAAGACAAATGGATGAGTAAGTCGGATCACCTTCCCAGGTAGCAGGATGGTTCTCATTTTGAGTGTCTGCTGAGAGCTGAATTCTAGAGGACTGGGACGGAGATATACGCTGAGAGGGACGTTTGAAAAAGTAGGTGACGTTCTGGGGGTGCAATGTTGAGTGGCCCTTCCCGCCAGGGTTTGTACAGCCTGGAAGCTGCCAGCAGACCCCTGCTATCAGGGGGCGGTGCGTTTACAAGAATGCGATGAGGCCTCTGGACACGCATTAGACCCACTGGGTGCTATGTGGGTCCTACATGTTTGTGACCACACCTGGCTTCGAGTGCCTTCTGAGGACCTGGAAGAGGACTGCTACCAGCCCCCATATGCTTTCTTGACAGTCTGCCTAACAGCCCAGATCTGGCCACTTCTGAGGCTCAAAGGAGAGAAGTCACTTTGAACCTGCCTCCTCTGGCATCCATACCCTGAACACATTGGATAGATGATGGAAAGAAATGTGGGCATTCCCGTCACACTGAGCCGGTCTGAGCTTGAGTTCCACCGGTGACGGGAGAGGGTGGGGGAAGTGAGCTGTGTGTCTGTGTGCAGCCCCAGCTGTGAGACAGGGAAGCAGAACCTCCCAGTCGGGTTGATGGCAGTGATCTCACAAGATGGTGTTGGTCCTTCTTGCTCAGAGCCGCTCTCTCTCTGCACAGGCAGGATGCACAGCCCTTGGGAAACAGGCATCTGCCAAAAAGAAGCCACCTCTGAGTCTTAGTGACTAACTGCCAGGGCACTGGGACAGCCTGGCTGCATCAGTCTGAGACTTGTCCCATATAGAGGAAAGACCAGAGGTAGTCACTTGCCCTGGCCCTGGGACAGTGGTGACATCTGTGTTCAGTGAAGCCTGGCCCTGAGGTGTGGCCTCTGGTCCTGGAGACAGCAGTCATGAGAGATGCCCAGTGTGTGCTCTGTGCCCTGCTAGCTGGTACGTTCATCCCCGCTGCCCCTCCTGACCTGTAGGGATTTGTTGCACGGGCTCCTTGGAGGGACCGTGTTACACTGTGACTCCCTTAGGGGTAGGAATCAGGCTTTCCTGGGCCCTGGGACACACCTGGTAGAGCATAGGTGGCATCCACTGTCCCACTGAAAGGGAATGGAAAGAATGCTGGCCAGAGGGACTTGTCACATACAGAGTGTGGCCTCATCACTGCTGGATACACTGTGCCTTATGCTGTGAGTGCTCCCATGGCCCAGTCTTGAGCCAGATGGTCACTTTTTTATTTTTTTGAGACATGGTCTCATTTTGTAGGTCTAGGCTGGTCAGGCTGGCTTAGAACTCAGCAGTCCTCTTGCCTCAGCATCCCACGTGCTAGGATTACTGGCATATGCCACCATGCCTAACTGTTATGTGGTGCTAGGCTGAACCCAGTGCCTTGTGTTTCCTATGCAGGTGAAATACTCCCTGAGCTACTCCTCAGCGCAGTACTCACTTCTAATCCTCACAGAAACTTTAAGAAAGAGGAGAAATTGGCCCCATTTTACAGAAGAGGAAACTGTGGTTCAGATTTGACACAGTTACAAAGTGGTATGGTAGTTAGGGCTTCTGACAGGCCACATCAGGGCATACCAGCCTGGCATCAGGAAGCAGGACCTGGGAAATCTGGGAAAGAAATGGCCTGGTCCCCTGCCCTGCATGTTTGCGGGAGAGGGGACATGCCAGGAAGTTCTTTGTGGCGTGACTGTGCTATTTCACTGAGCTCATTGGGGGGGGGGGGGGGATGATGGGTTCCGGGCTTAGGTTTCCTTGGGTCAGCTCCAGCACCAGCCTGGGTGAACCAACGAACCCTAATTCCTGCAGTGGAACTTGCAGCTAGGTCTCTCTCTCTCTCCTCTCTCTCTCTCTCTCTCTCTCTCTCTCTCCCCCCCCCCCTCTCTCTCTCTCTCTCTCTCTCTCTCTCTCTCTCTCTCTCGTTACATTGGTAACTGTGCCTGAGCTTTACAACTCATTCCCGGGGATCATTCCTCTCCAGGGTCCTCCAAACTTCTGCCTACTACTGTAGTAGCAGGAACGCTTCCCCTTTCTCAGGATCTGGGCTCTGCACTGCCCTGCTGGTGTGCCTGACTTAGCTCAGGTCTGAGACTCCTTCTTAATGGCCTGGAATCCACTTGAAGTCATTTTATGACTGGAGATTTGTGTTGATGTCACTCATTTTAATCATTCGATTTCTGTTTCATTCCTTCTCTTCCCTCCCCCCCCTCCCCCCT